>JAIUZE010046280.1:0-51389 GCA_022085475.1 Heliosperma pusillum
CAGACCCGGTCCAGCCCGGTCTGGTTGGTTCGTGTTTGGTCCTTGTGGGTTGTGTTGATACTTGATGGTTTTGTTGTTGTTTTGACGGTTTTTAAATATGTTGAGCATGCGGGAAATATTAAGAAACGGTTTTTAGAAAAGATAACCAAAACCGGTCCAAAATGAACCGTGGGTCCCCTTGGACTTGTGACGGTTTTTGATTATTGTTATTTTATCGTGTTTTGTAATATTTAGCAAGTGGGAAATTTTAATAAGTAAATTATTAAATTAAAAGCTTTTCAATATATATTTCTCACATGTTAGAAATTATAATACGAGATGGTAGTTTAAATTGATATCCTTTAAGTCAAGCGGGTTTTTGTATGATTTAATAATTCACATGTTAGAAATAGAATGAAATAGCATGAAATGAATGTGA
Source organism: Heliosperma pusillum (assembly GCA_022085475.1). NCBI lineage: Eukaryota > Viridiplantae > Streptophyta > Magnoliopsida > Caryophyllales > Caryophyllaceae > Heliosperma > Heliosperma pusillum. The sequence goes on from JAIUZE010046280.1 coordinate 419, forward strand.
TATTCTTATGTTCAAACCTCGATGGCTAAGACTCCTGCTGTTCTAGAGCCCATGTTTGAACCAAACGAGGTGTTGGTCAACACTACGATCTAGATTCAGCCCCGTTTTTGACTGACATGACCCGTCGCGTACTCGGTCGGATGGCTTGTGTCGTCAGTAAGGTTTATTTAATGAATGAATAAATGAGCCTTAGTAGATTTGAGGCGATATGATATTTGAATATGATTTATATGCAATTTAGTCACATGATAGGAAGTTTTCCCGTGACTGTTTGATTGTATGATATGTGTCGTGTTGACTAAGTACCCATAGAGAATTATGAGTATATGGCGTCTTGACCATTCTAATTCTAAATGAGTATCTTGGACCATGTCATAGATAGGCCATACTATCTTTAACGAGTATATAGTTCACTGCTTGATAGCTTTTGTGTTCCGGCCTGGGGGGTTTATCTCCAAGTTGGAGCATTGCTGCCTAATAGTTCCACTTTGGGAATGGAGCCAGCTTAAGTACTAGCCAACTCTGCTTAGGGGGTCGCCTAGTAGAGATTCTTGTGTACTTTTTGTCATGAGACGGGGAATGGAATAGCTGTTGTCGCTAGGTCTGATCAGTCTAGGACTAGGATGTTTTCCTACCTTGTGGTATAGCCTAGAGTTACAGAAGTCGACTATTGACGGTGCTAAGAACTTATGCCTGTTTGTAGAAGTATTTGTCTTTCATGTTTGTATGATTCTATGAATTTTAGAAGGTGAGAGGCAAGCCGGCTACGGTTGATAGAGTTTGGATTACCGGTTGTTAACTGATTCACATGATAGCATGCGTAGCTTAGCCTTCATATGCTAGGTTATATGTTAGTTATTTGTTTCATAACATGAAAAGCATATCGTATATGTTAAGTTTGTATTTTCCATATACATTGCTTTTATGTTATTCATGTTTTATTAAACTCGACATTTCGTGGCTGGGAGAACTCGGAGTTACTCCCCACTGACTGTGGCTTCCGTGTTTATATTTAATGCGGTTGGCAGGTTTGTGATGCATACTTGGGTACATTGACGAGCTAGCGAGCGAAGTATTTACCTTGGACCTATATTCGGTTCTTTAGGATTGTATATTATTATACACTCTTTTATTTCGTATTTATACGGGAGATATGTCTCCCGTTTTGGACAATTTTTATGTATAATATTATTTCCTTTTTGTTATGAACCGTTTTCTTTAAGACACCTTTGTTATGATGAATATATTTAATAGTAGGTTCCGGTTTTTAAAATTTACCAATTTTCACTAAAGCGAACCTATTAGAAACGTATTCTCATCTTTTATTTATTTAAATTATTTTTTTTCTTTCCGCAAATTTGAGAATGTCACAAAGACGGTAATTTTATTACCAAATAAGATAGAGGACGATGAGAGGGAAAAATTAAGACGAATTTTAGCGGATTTGAACAAGTAATAAGAGAGTAGTGTTGATTTTGAGTTTGAGCAAGTATGGAGGTTAGGGTTTTGGTGGTTACTTGGTGAGGAAGAAGAGTAAGTTGAATAAGGGTACATTTGCGGGTGTTACAAAATCATCCTTCATATTATAAGATCAAGAACAAGATTTAGAAGGTGTCCAAATCTTGTGCCAATATTGCCTAAATCAAATATGAGGAAAAAGTTTCTTCTTATACTTTTGTTTTCATGTTATGCATGCATAAGATTCACTAGTTTAATGAGTAAACTAATTATATAATGTTATTAGAAATGTCTAATACTAGGTTAGGAAACCTTCACTTCGTCCTCCAAGTTCGCCCCCTTACCGCAACTAAGCGGTCATTAGAACTAACAAATTCCAATGCATGACCAAATACATAAGGCACCTAACAAAACAGTCACACAGCCCAACATAAACAAATCATAAACCCAAGGCTCCATCAATAACAAAATCAACCCTAATGAAATCAGATTCCATCACAAGACATCCGCAATAACACTGTAGATAACTCGTTTCTACACCTTCCGCCAACCACCCAGTGATGATTGGGCCGCATGTTTGATATGCGGAACGATTTATAACAATTCGTGTAAGTTTATCTTCAAGTGATAGCTCAAACACTTGTGTCTACCCCTTGGTCGTCATCTACGCACCTGTACAGTCGTTTTAACAATCATGAGAGTTCATTTGGAGTCTGGGTCTAAACCGCTTCATTTTCTAGAAACCGTTTTAAAACTCCGAGTCGGAATGCGCGAGAGTATTCTGGATATTTTATTAATATTTCAAATTTTATCTTTTTAATAAAATATTATCTCGTATCTTTTAAGAAATGGAAGTATAGATCTACCACAATTACATAAGAAACGTGGAAGGAATCTTCTAGGGAAATAACGCTGCAGGTGCTGCGCCCCTTGGAAGGATCGCAGTTCATGTTGCGCCCCTTCAACAGCCTGTTTTCTCCGTTTTCGTGATAAGTTTGAGTTATTCTCAAACTGTTCATATTTTCTACTATAAAAGGAGAGCTCTGTTCTCACTTTTAAGAGTTATCCAGAATATTCCCCTTCTCTTTTCTCTTTGCATTCTAGACCTTGCTCTAAGCTTTCCGACATCTACGTGCTTGATCAACTGACCGCGTAAGCTCAGATCCTTCTGGGTACTCGTCACGTAATTGCATGACCGACCAATTTGGCCACTACAGAATCAATCAATTATTCAATTGATTTTTTAGTCCTTTAACGAGGGCACTTTCTGTATACATTCGAGTCGAGCTATTACTAAACGTTAACTTAGTTAATCTGAGGATGTAAATCCTGTCTTTTATTTATTTTTATTTACTTTTAATTCAATTAATGTAAGATTCACGTCATAAATATATTCAAAATCGATTTCAAAATAAAACTTTTTTTACAAAACCTTTTCAGCAGTCATCAGACGTCGAGAAGAATCGCAGGAGCAGTTGGACCTTCTGGAAGGACTGCAACATCTGCTGCGCCTCTGCTAGAGGCTTCCCTGCTACTGCTCTTTTTCTTTTTCCTCTGGTTTCTGTAAAGTCGTTCTTATTTTATATTCTTTGTTTATAAACTGTATATCGTATTTATCTTTCACATAGAACGTTTTGTTCTTGACTAAGATCCCAAATAATTCCATATTAGCGGGTTTTCGTGTTTGAGTCAAATTTGGGTTGTAAAGGTTCGATTCGTTCATATAGAATATCTGGATTCATTGTTGATAAAAATTGTATTGTAATTAATATGTTAAACCACTTCGACTCGAGTCAGAGGTCAGTAATCCATCGTAAATATACAAAACAACATTAATTGCTTGCGATTCTAACTTCAAAGTCAGAATTCAACTCAAGAACTGACGCAACAAGTGATGCACCTCTTCCAGAGGACGCAGCTGTTGTTGCGCCTGTTCTGGGTTAACTTATGTCCCTGAAATGCTGTTTTCTCCTTGGCGTAGCTTTAATTATGTAATTAATTAACTATTAGTCTTATTATCGCTCCTAATCTGTCTTTTAGTTTTTCAAACCTCTTCATTCTCTTTAAATCTCCGTTTTGGATATATTTTTGACGTGGATCCCGTAATTTGTTGTAATCTCATTTAGTCATTGTAATTGTATGATTTTATTCTCTTTTGTATGTAATCAATTCTAATTCCCAATTTCGACATAATTGAGTGTTAATTAGATGTTCACCGACATAGTCTAATTCACATGCTATGATTAAAATGTTGTATGTTGCGTTGCATGCATATAATCGATAACATATCAAATATGAACGATTTCCCTAATCATTAGTAGAGGCCGCTATCGAGGCAGGCAGGATTAGTACGTACCCTCACCCCTTACTCCAGATCTCTGTGAACATCCATGTTCATTGGCATCCACGAGAGTCATTCTAGACTTAAAATGCTAGGGGTAACGAGTTCTTAGTATTCATGTCATTAGTTTGTGTCTTGACGTGGCATAAAGTATTCGAACGGTTCCAATTTCCCATAAATATTGGTGGCGACTCCACAAATGCGTATTTCTACGCTTGTCCATCCAAGTGCGCCCCTCCGTGGTTCCTCGAGTACCACAGTTTTGTTAGAGTAAATGTCCTCCACAATAGTGCATTTATATAATAAATCTCATTTGGAATATACGTGGCATGATTAGTATATTTTGATACTCCACGTCAGTTGATTAACGTAAATCGGTAACGCTTGGCTGACTAGAGTTTGACGTTATTGTCGTATGACGGCGGTAATCAACTGATCCCTTTAGGTCACACCTATAGGATGAGACCCAAATAGAATACTAATTATTTGTATACGATACAGTTTTAATTAGAGCATTACATATATTTGATATGTACGTTTAGATACGAGAGTTATTTATTGGAAATTGAGTTGCGAACTCATTCCACTTAAGTTTTTTAGTCAATTATACGATAACTGACTGAATAAATTTTACGTCTTATTTTAATACGATTAAATAAGATTTAATTTAATGATTAATCGTTAATTATTAAATTAGTTGAGGTTATGCATATATTTTGAGGTAGAGATAATTAGTTAATTATATTTACAAGGAGTTGTAAAATAAATTAACTGGACATTGTGGGACCCATTATATATTGATATAATGGTAAAATATTACTTAAAAGTTAAGTATATATTATTTATTAATTTGAGTCATATAATTGTTATATGATCAAATTGACACTTAATTATACAAGATAATTAAGCATATGTGTAACACCCGTAAATGTACCCAATTTTTATAAGTAAAATATTTTACGGATACTTTTCAGCGAAATTTAGTTTTTTTTTAGAATTAAATTTATCGTGTCGAATTTAGAATTTCCGAGTTCGTATTTGGATATTACGCGAAATTTCAAGTGAATTCCATCTTGAGCCGTCTTTGACTTTTCTTGACTTTTGAGCCGTCTTTGACTTTCGTTGACTTTTTCCTTCATATACTCCCTCAAACCCTAAATCCTTCTTTCATTTTCCACTTACTCTTTCTTCCTCATCAAACAACCAAAAACCTAAACTCCATTTTTATCAAGCTTAGATTCGTCGCTACTCCTTCGTTACTCGCTCAAATTCACGTAAGTTCGTCTTATTCTTCCCCTCTTAGCTTCCTCTATCCGTATTGGTAATAAAATTACCGTCTTTATCGCTTTTTAAATTATCCGTCTTTCTCAAGGTGAATGATATTCATCTTTTATTATCTAATTGTATGTAGGTGGAGACTAGGAAGGTTTAGAAACCGTTTAAAGACGCCAAAAGGTAACGGTGAAGGGTTACTCGATATCATTTACGTGTTTTAATGTGTTTTCCATGTTAGAAATCATATTTAGAATATGATTAGGAATTTTAGGAATTGTGTTGTTGATGATGGTTGTTGTTAGTTGATAATTGATATGAGAATTGATGAATTATGATGATAGATGATATTTGTGTTATGCCTTAGTGAAATTGTGGAGATTTGTGTGACTCGTACCTGTCCGAAAAGGACGCAGGCTGCGTCGTGGTGACGCAGGCTGCGTTACTCGCTGCCGACTGAAATTTTCCTGCACTGACCCCTTTTCGTAAAATGATCATATCTCCTTTGTTACTTGCTCGTTTTGGGCTTGTGACATCTCGTTGGAACCGTAAGAGGATAAGCTATCACCTCCTTCTGGAATTTATGCATTTGAAAGTCTAGAACTCTAGTTATGACCGTTTGAAGTGGACCCTTGTTTTCGTTGGTTTCCAAACAACGTTGTTTTGGAGAGGTATCGATGTTTTTTATTCATTATGCTTCATAAACTTGTTCTAATGCTTATGTATCATGTATTGACTCATGTTTATCATATTAAACTTATATGATTCCTTATTCTCATGTTTTGTGACGGTTTTTGGTATGTTCCCACTTTGAGTCGGTTTTTACAAATGATACGGTTTGAGCACTATTTTTTCTTGTTCTTTGTACTCTCATTCCCTTGGCTACCTCCACGTTTGTAAGGCTGGAATGTCGGAACTGGGAGGTATCCTACTGCTTAATTGCATGTGTTAGTGGGCATACGACGACGTTGTTGGGAGGCGAATGCTATGCGTTGATCGACCCGGCCGTCAAATGTTGTGTACTTGCGAGGTGGTGTTATTTGCATGTAGCGTACCGCTTGTTATGAGGCTTGTGCTCTTTTCCGCCTCTTTCGTGAATTGCTCTACCGAATTTGGGGTACTCGGCGTCTATGATTGACCGAGTCTTGGATGCGAAACGTCATCGCATGTCGAATCGGAAAACGTGTATTCCGAGATTCTGGCCAGGTTTAGATTAGGAACCGTATTATTATCGTCGTCCTACCAGGAGGAAATTAGTCTACATATACGAAATGGATTGAATCGTGTATGCGTTCAGGGAAGGCTTTTCTCCCGTGGATGCCCATTAATCATACTTGCCATGTACACGGTGCTAGTGCGTTTCATTTACCGTGAGAGAGGTCGTCTTTGTGTCGTTGTTCTTGAATGCGTGATTTCATGATTTTATTCATGGTCATTGCATGATTGGGCATCGTCATTGTATTGTTATGTGTGGATGGGTGATTACATGATTGATATTCATGGTCATTCGATGACTTGGCATGGTTTGTTTGTCGAGTCTCAATCTTATCAAACTTATACCGCTAACGGTGAGATGCAAGCCCTAGTGAGCGTATTCGGTTGCCTAAGAGTGTCTTCCCCGAGTCTTTGTATAGCATGATGGATTCGAACTTGTACTTCATATGCTTTTATCATTATATATTGGATTGCCTATCTATCCTTATCGTATCTCACATGTATATCTATATGTATGCATGCTCTACTTTTTTATTTCCTTTTATGTACGTTTAATGTGGTATGGCTGGGAGAACCCGGAGTTACTCCCCACTGATTGTGGCGTTCATGTTTTTCATGAATGAACAGGTTGCTTGCATGGATGGCTTTTTGCTTGACATTTTGGGTTCGGGTGTGAGCTAGCGGGCGTTGTCCATGGATTAAAACACCTCTAGACGATTTTAGCTTGTTTGCTAAACACTTTTACTTGTTAACTTTTTGGAGAGACTTCGTCTCTTGATGTAGTATAATTCGTACTTTAGTATGTAATATTTGACACTCACTCCTCGTATTCTTTCCTTGCATGTATAAAGGTTTTTAAAACTTCATATTTCCGCTATATAATTCACATGCTTGTTTGTTTTATTTTTCCGCATTCGCGAGGGTTGTCACAATATGATTAATAAGTATTTGTGGGACAAATATCAAAAATCAAAATGGTCCATAATGGACATATGTGCACCAGTTTTGTACATGTGCAAAGGGCATGATTATTGTTCTTTTCTTACACAATACTCCATTTTGATTGTAACATGACTTTCATGCTTTAATCATCAATACATTACCTACACTCTACCATCTTACACAAAAAATAAAGTTAGCAAAATTGAGTCCTCTTGGTGCTAAAAAGTGCCGGCCATTTTGGCCTTAAATTGAACAAAAGTTGTTCATTTTGGCACTAATTCATTTTCCTTATTTTTCACTTCTCTTTATAAACTCAACTTCTCTTTAAACTCTCTCAAACAATAATATTTTTCCTATTACTAGAGTAGTAATAAATCTAATATTAGTTCATATTATCACTTGTGTTTTCTAGTCAAAAACTAAGTGATTAGTTTGGGTTTAATCTTGGGTGTAACAAGAAGGAGACCTTCTACTTTGGAGGTTGTTTTATGGAGGATCATCTATCAATTTCATGCTCAAGAACAATAACAAGGAGTTCTTATTGTGCCCATATTGAACCGAAAATACCCCATGTAAGGATGTTTTCGTCTTATCTTTTCTTTTATGCTTTTATATTTGCATGCATGATAACTAGATCCTAAATCATTTAGTTAATGTAATTTAATGAACTAATTAGAGGAGTCTAATTAGAGGTCTAGGACTTTCATGTGGTATTAGAGCTCAATTGTTACATGCATGTCGATTTTAAGCATTAAAATCGAGTTATACGATAACTTGGGTAAAATTGAAAATTTTTGTTAAAAATTGGTTTGCACGAAATTTTTGATTTTCATGCATACCTAATGACCTAAAAATGGTTGTGGTCAAATTTGGTGATTTTATGGATTAATTTGATATTTATTTTGATTTATGGCCTTTAAATCATGTTAATATGCATATTTGATGTTAAAAGTTAACTACAAATAGTTGCATGTGGATTATGGCCATACAATTTTGATATAATCTCACATGCATGTTGTACATACTGTATGTAAAGTTTCGTGACTTTTAATTAAGTTTTGCATGATGATTGATTTTTATAAGATAAAAGTCAATAAAGTGAGATTATTATGATCATAAAATTGAAACGTCATTTTCTGGTCTTGAAACTTTTTTGGTACATTTTATAATCTGATTTATATCATCTTGGTGAAATTTTATAATTTGTTTCACTATTTTACTATATTTAATGGTTTTTATTTGATAAAAGCGTTGAATACTATTTTATTTGTTCATAAAACTTATTCAAAATTTTTGGGCAAATTTTTATGTTTTTTAGAGTTTCTGGAAATGTTCCAGAATGTACAAAATTTTTGGTTTCAAATTTTTATGATTTTTATATTTTATTTTGGGTTTAATTCATAAATGTTATGATTAAACCTCTATACTTAGCAAATACGATCAATTCGAACTAATTAAATACAAACAAAGTTAGTGGGGACTAATTTTGAGTTCTAAATCAGTTTAGATAATTATTTTGAGCTTAAATACGATTTAAGTATTGATTATTGATTTTTAATGGGTAAAAATCGATAAAATCCATAAAACCGAGCTAGAATGAGCATGATAAGTGTTAAGGGCGATTTTGGCATGATTTTACAGCATTTTATTTATGTTGTTATTTTTGAATGAATGAATGTCATTTATTTAATTTTTAATGCAAGTTGTACCTAGTATGGCCTAGATTATTTTAATCGGTATTACCCGTAATGTAAGGGAATACCGATTCGGTTGTAATTTTATTTGCGATCTCGTATCGCCGTTTGTAATAATTTAATTTTTTTTTAGATCAAATGTATAATAGGAATTTTATTTGTATCTTTTTGTAATTAATTATTATGAAGACGGAGATTCCCGAAGTCGGTGTTCCAAAAGACGGTGCCATGAAGAGGCTAGGGGCCAAGGAAGTTGGTTTCCGATTTTGTAATCTACTAGTTAATTAGATTAGCTAGGTGGCCATACTAGGATTTATTATTTGCTTGCTTTATTTTTCCGCTCATGCCAAAATCGCCAACATGCATCTTTATTTCTCGATTGTCAATTCAAAGTTATTCAAAATTCACCGACTTAATTCGCTTATAGGGAATTAATAACAAAATTGACAAGACCTCTCACATAACTTAAAAAATTGAGATTTAGCCTTACCAATTAGTAACACCTATGAACCCCGTGTTCATTAGGGCTACCACTGTAACACCCGCAAATGTACCTCATTTTTATAGTGAAATTTTTTTACGGATGCTTTTCAGTGAAACTTAGTTTTAATTTGGAATTTAATGTTCCGAGTCGAATTTAGAATTTCCGAGTTGGAATTTGGAATTTACCTCTTCTAGTGGGCTATTACTAGGTGTCTTCCCCCTTCTAGTGGGCTTGCACCTCTTTGACCCCCCCCCCCGGGTGTCTAACAAGGGGGGTCAAAGAGGTGCAAGCCCACTATAAGGGGGAAGACACAGTCAAGACAATTTCATCATTGGGGTATCATGTTCCCTTCCTAGACCACATTTTGTTCAAAATATTTACAAACTCAATGCAAAGAAAAATTAAAACGACAAACAATTATTCACATGTGACGGAATGCAATTCTAATTCCTAATAACAATCAAATAGATATGCAACACTGTCTAAACTAGCAGCACATAAGTAACACACAACAAGTTCCAAAAGGAACATCCTCATCAACAATTTCCCGTCCTCCTCCATATTAATCAAAATAAGCGGAAAGAGCGGAAAAAGTAGAACATCGTTGGAAAGAGTATACCAAGCGGTCTTCTATTCTCATATTGTTTCAAATGCTCCATGTGTGCCTACATCACTTGTTAGACAAAAATAAATATATACAATGCAATATTTTTGGTTTTTTTTTTGAAGCTTTTTCAATTTTTTTGAAATTTTCATCACGCATATACAAAAATATACAAATATGTACAAAATGGATATTTCTCTCCCCACACTTAAACCGGACATTGTCCTCAATGTCCAAGTGCTAGGAGGAGAATGAGAAAATCAAATGAACGTGTTTTTGTTCTTTTTGAGGATTTTTTTGAAAATTAAATAACATATTTTTGGTTTTTTTTTTCAAAAATAAGAAAGCATGCGAACTAGTCTACATGGATGCAAATCCTATATGTGACGATATATTACATAATTAAATTCTAACACAACCTAAATGAATGCAACTGGATATCCTAATCAAAAATAAATTACAATTAACTAAATGCATGCAGCAAAGTAAAATGCATGAAAAGATTTGGATTTAGGGATCATACTTGTCATTTCGGATTTTGAAATAGGAGAATCACCAATCTTCTTCACTCGGACTCCCCACTGGACTCGATGTTCCCTCCCTCTTCCTCACGGAAAGAGACACCCGTGCTCAAAGGCATGGAGCAAGAAGGCACCACTCAAAGTCGGGTCTTCACCCACCACCACCCCATCACCCGTAATGAACACCTCCCAGGAGGTGTGTGGAGGAGCGTCGTACCAATGGGCATCATGGCCCACGTCGTGCGTGGGTGGGGGCGGGAATATAGTATCACTCCAATAATCTTGGGTGACACGAATGTCACCGTAGACTACGGAGCCGTCGTGGGTCGCATAACCTCCATCGGGACGAAGGTAAAAATGAGAGTGAAGGCCGGATGGGTGGTTGTATCCCCGTCTCATTAAATCATCGTATACGGGGAATTGAGCCACTGATTGGTCGTAGTAGACCCGATCGATCTTCCGGTGAAGCTCTTGCCTATCCTCGACGGCCGCTTGGAGGCCCAAGTTCAAGTTCGCCATAACCTCAACAAGTGAGTCCGGAAGTGGAAATTGTTGAGGAGGTTGGCTAGTAGAGCCTTGGCCTTGTTAAAAGGGCCCCAAAAGGAGTACTGGTTTGGAAGAAGGGTGGTGGTTGATTGTATTGCAAGGAGGAGCTACTGGGCAATTGTCGATCATGGCTGAGCGTTACTGATTTACGTTAATCAACTGGCATGGAGTATCAAAATATACTAATCATGCCACGTATATTGTCTTGATTGTGTCTTCCCCCTTGTTAGACACCCGGGGGGGTCAAAGAGGTGCAAGCCCACTAGAAGGGGGAAGACACAGTCAAGACAATTTCATCATTGGGGTATCATGTTCCCTTCCTAGACCACATTATATAAATGCACTATTGTGGCGGACACTTACTCCAACAATATTCCACTTGTCCGATACATGTTGTGCTTGCAGCAACACTTTTGCGGAGGACTCTTCCTCCTACAATATCTCCCACTTGTCTCGACAAGTTGTATGCTACCGATTCTCTTGTCTCTTTTGCATCACATCATCCCACTCACTGCAAGGTGTCTTTCAGGTCGCATTTGCGATTGAAAAATATATATAAAGTGGTTTTCTCGATCTGGGATAGTAACTGTTTAACCGGAAAATCTACCAGAGATCTCTTTCGAGCGTGGCCACGCATTTCCAGTTACTACTTCTCGAGTGTCCTGAAGATGTTAATATCCAACGTGGGTGGACAATTACTGTTTACCCATCTTACAATGTATAATGCAGATGACCATGACCCAGAAGATGCCCAATGGCCTCCTTTCACGCCACGACCTAGTACGAATTCAATCGGAAACTACACCGACTCAGGTAAATGGTCGCCAGTCTAAAGAATCGACTCATAGGAATAAAATAGAAATCCCCGCCACGACCAGGCTTCAACAATTTTGATAAGGGACTCTATTATGGTCACTGCCCGACAGAGTGTCTCCACAGTCTGTCTATGTAAACGACCAGTCATCTCCATGACCCCATGGTGCTGAACCATCCATCGATCGACTTACAATCTAGTCACTTCGAGATGTCACCTCAAATGAATAACTAGGGACAAAACACTAAGTTCATCATGTTCACTTGAATTGGGTTCAACCTTTCTTTCCACCAATTGAGATAAAAAAAGTATTAAAATTTAGTTAAACTAAATAAAGGATTTCTTTGATGAAACTCTAACAATGAATGCGATTATCAAATATATGGAAAAGTTGAAATGCTATCTATAATTTCATATCTCGTAATCTCCAGCAACTAAGGTACATACTTCAATCCCCATTAATTGACATGACTATCATGTTCAACCTGCAAAAGGCTTGGCTAATGGATTAGCAATACTTGCATCTTTCCCAATACTGATTGCTATTTTCCTTTGTCAACGTAATCCCATATTACATCAAACTGTATGAGTGCGTGTCTAAGTTTGAATCTAGACTTAGGCCCCTTGGCCTAAAGGTAGCTCCCACTGTTTTACCAGTATCATGGGATATGATATACAACTATAGGAACTACTCCTAGTCCCTCCAATACTGTCGAATCCATGCTACTTTCATATGCATCATCAAATGATGCAATGTACTCCATTTCCGTTGTGAAATCCGCAATGATTAACTTCCCGAAACACTTCCAGCGGATAACTACTTGGAACCTTTCCAAAATTCTATTCTTCTTGGTACTTTTCCAACAGATAAATCTTCTATAAAATACAGCCAGTTCGTGATTTCAAATCACCTTGATCCGTTTAGAAACTTAAGTCTGTGTAACCCCTTACACACAACTCACTTTAAACTCAAACACATGAAACATATCTTTAGTCCTTCGCAAGTACTTAAGGATGTTCTTTATGGCTATCAAGTGACTCTTACTTGGATTTGATTGCAAAAGACTTGTCATGCTCAAAGCATGCGAAATGTCGGATTGAGCATACATAACAGCGTATATAATTGATCCCGCAGCGGAAGCAAAAGGAATCAATTACCATGTGTTCAACTTCCTTGAACTAGTCAAAGATCTTATCAACATAAGAATTTTGACTTAATGCTAATATCCTTTTAGATTTATCTCCATAAATCCTGATATCTAAGAGATGTATTTTACTTCTCCAAAATCTTCCATCATCTAAAATGATCAATATATCTCCACATATAAGACTGATGAAAAGCACATTACTCCCACTAAACTTCATGTATCAACATAATTCCTCGAGATGTCGAGAAATATTTTATGACATGATTGACAAACTAATTCAAAATCTTTAGTGCTTATTTAAGACTTTCTCTTAAATTTACACATTATCTTAGGATTCATTGGATCTATAAACCCTTTGGTTGATATCAAATATTCAACCTCTTCTAGAATCGCATTTAAGAAGCCAGTTCTTGAGATCCAATAGCCATCATACTATTATGATATTCTTTAATCGTTAAGTATTTTTGAATGGATCAAAGCTTTGCAATTGTATTAAACTCTTTTCCTACCAATTTATCTTTGAAAACATTTTAATGTTCATCCATGCAGATTTCGATCTAAAACATCATTTTACACTGAAGAGGTCGTACTTCTTCAAGTAAAATTTACCAGGTCACATACATGACCATCGGGCATGGAATAAAATCAGACTGTTTTGAATGTGCTTTGATATGGTGGGAAAAGAAATAGCAGACAAAATAATAAAAGTTCAAGGTTAGTCACATGCATAAGGTTCTGTTTCTCTATTCAACAACACCTTATTTGATAATGTGTGTTAGAGAAGTTAACTCGTGAAACTATTTCACAATACTTTTGGTGAAAATCAAAGTTAATACTTAGATATTTCTAGTTACAATTTGGTCGTAAGTCCGTGATCTAATACTCTTGGTGCTTAACTACTTCACATTGAAGCTCTTTGAACTTTTCAAAGTTTTCCCTTAACACCTCATTAAGTAGAATCAAACACAATATCTACTTAAATCGTCGGTAAATAAAGTGAAGTAGTCATAACCATCTCTGGTTCTGATTGTTATTGAACCACACATATCCTTATGTAATAGGGCCAATAACTCACTAATTCGATTTCTTTTTCAATAAAAAGGGGCTGGAATCATCTTGCTTTGAATACAAGATTCGCATACACCATAAGATTCAAAATTAAATGGTTTAGGGACACTAGTCAATATTAACCTCTTAATGTGCTATACAATCCAGAATTAAGATTAGATCTAGGTCGCCAATTTTGAGCCTTTTAAAATCTATATGACAAGTAATTTCTAGTTTAGGTCAATAATATAATTACCTTTGATTGATATGAGATAACCATTGACCAAGTATAGGCTTAAAAACATACAACGCTTGTTCCATTCACAAAAGTAAAACACCTGTGTCGTACACTAAAGTGGATACTATATTCTTTATTTAGAGGTCATGTACATAATAATTTTTATTAAAGTGTACCTCTAAATCAAAAAATAGATTGATCACATTATAACTTTTATATGTCTCTATAGAAATAAAAATTACAATAGTTCTATTTCCCTTGTAGCTCGACATTTAATCATGGCTAGTCGTCGCACGAATCATTATTATATGTATCGAATACATTGATGAGAACCATAATAGGTATCTAATACCCAAAAATTGCATTTAGCAAAATAAATGTCGATCATATAGATATTATGGGTGAAAAACCTTTTAGGTGTAGTACACCCAATTTATAATTCTTCAGAAAACTTGTGGCAGATTCTTTTCTAGTGTCCTGCACTGTAATAATAGAATCTTGGGTTAGACACCTTGCTTGGGGTTGACTTTGCTATTCAAAATAGCCTTGCCTTTTTTTCCTCGCCTTGTGCCAACATCGTGCCAACCTACTCTTGAACCTCGTCCTATTCTTAACAATTTAGAATAAAGCATCCCTCTTAGAGCTCCCACTCAGTTTTATGAATATCTATTTAGACAAGTAGATTAGAATTTAGACAAGTCTTGGACTTGCGTTGTACCTTTGGGAAACTTCTCCTGGACTTTTTTATGGGCTTTAAAGTGAACTTGGCTATAGGACAAGGTGGGGGTTGATGGGATGACCTGGTGAACCTCTTTGGTGGCTGGAACTTGACTGGTGCAGACTGGCTTTTGTTCCGTGGGATTATGTCTTGTGATCTTTCAATGGCCTCGCTTGTGCTGGCTTGGCTCATGTCTTGGCCTATGACTCGAGCTGAGTCTTGTCTTTCCTTGGCTATGGTCTGCCCCAGGCAGCCCTTGTGTTAGCTCCTGCTGCATTAATATTATAGTCAACTTGTCAATAGTAATCGGTAACGTTTGGCTTACTGTTGTATGACGGTGGTGATCAATTGATCCCTTTGAGGTCACACCTAAACGACAATCTCCTAATCAAGTAACTTAATTAATTGTATAGCGATACAAATTAGTTAATCTCTTAAACTGAACAAAGTTGGAATTATAAGTGAGAATTATATCTTATCGATATCGTAGGACAATCATCACACATATCTGGTACCATCAACTAAGTAAGATTCACCTACCTCAACGCAATCCAAGCATAATCATCGCAACCAATGGCTATCCAACACAACAACCATTAACAATGGCTCCCCAAGCATAATAATCATCAACAGGCACAAGAAAGATGGAGCTAAGACTCTTCTATAATAAAATCCACCAACAGAATCATAATAATAACAATTACTACTAATTACTATTAAACAAGACCCATTAAGAATAACTACCTCTAATTACCATGATTTCCCAAATTCTTACACTAATTACGTCAATAATCACATTCTAGGTCAATTTCCCTCAATTCTTATCATAATAATCAATTCACTGTAATCTACTACACATTCCTCCTAATTTAATTTCAAGGTTAAACAACAACAATACTATTAAAAATCATCCTTTACTATAATACAACACAAAACCCCTCATTATTACCCAATAATTACCATATTATACATACTAATTGCTAATTAAATAACCAAATAAGAGACCCTCAAATGTTAGGGTTCATAAGACTAGAAAAGGGTAGATCTCAACTTACAAGGTGAAAAGGTGGAGGAGAAAGTGAGCAACCTCTTAATCCAAGCTTGAATCCCATAGAAATGTGTTTGTGAGGGTTTTACAAAGAAGAGAGAGAATTTGGAGATAGAAAGAAGAAGATTGAATGAAATAAAAGATTAGGGTTTTGCGGTTCGTTAAACCCGTCTGACACGTCGTACTCGGTCGAGTAACAATCAATTGGTCGAGCAACACTGGCACTACTTAGGAATGACCATTTTTTTAGGGCGTGTGACCTACTGTTGGAATCGTAATAGGACAAGCTATCACCACCAATTGGAATAACATCATTCTCATGTCTAGAAATCTATTTATGATCGTTTAAAGAAGACTCTTCTATACACGGATGTTATAACAACTCCACTAAGTCTAGTATAGGTTATACTCGGTCAACTTCATAATCATACATCACTTCCGAGTAGACTCATCAAGCCCAAGGGTCCTCTAACGCATCCCAAAGTTCCTTTGCCGTCCCAAAATATTCTGTATTACAGTCTTCCCCCCTTAAAAGGAACTTCGTGTTGGAAAAGTGTCCTCAACAATAGTGCGATCACTTAATTAAATCTCAATAATATGAATACAAAGGGATGACTAATATTATAGTCAATTGGTAAAAATTAATCGGTAACGATTGGCTTACTAAAGTTTGACGTTACTGTTGTATGACGGTGGTAATCAGTTAGTCGCTTGAGGTCACACCCTAAAGGACGATCCCCTAATCAAGTAACTTAATTAATTGTTTAACGATACAAATTAATTAATCCCTTCAACTGAACAAAGCTTGAATTATAAGTGAGAGTTATATCTTATTGTAATATGATTAAATAAGCTTCTTTTTAGTAATTTAATTGTTATATTATTAAGAATGCATAATTGTTATGAAACATTTGAGATAAGCACAATTGGTTGATTATAATTACAATTATTTGTAGATTATATTAACCAAATATGAGATGACCCATTTTATCTACATGTGATTATAAAATATGACTTGAAATGTTAAGTGTAATTTATTTGTTATGAAATTGCATTTAAATTAGTTAGATGCTCATATATAAGCTAAATTACATATTACATGTCACATGTCACATGTCACATATGTAACAAATGACAAAATACAAAAGATAAAATGGACACCCATTTTAAGTGGGGGTGCCGGTTTTGGGGGTTTAGGGTAGGTATTTAGGTGATGATTATTGTTCTAATTAAGAATGAAATAATATGATTACTACCTAAGCTAGATACCCTCCTATTGCCTTGTAAAGACAAAAAGAAAAAGCTACCCTCCTTTCCCATCTGGTGTGCCGGTTTGGTGAAGGTAATAAGCAGAAGTTTTTCTTCTTATTTTTAACTTACTTGATCTCATTTTGTGATATGCTTATCTCTCTTAAAAACATTGCTTTCTCACACTAAGAAAACTTGAGAAGTTTTACATAAATCTTATGTTCAATATTTATATTGCTCAAATAGGATTTTTAGTGATTTTATTACATTTTAATGAGTAAGATGGTGTTTAAAATACTAAATATAGTTACACTTATCTTATGACCTTGAAAGTTTTACACACTTTCACATGTATATTTTACTTAGTGTATGTAAAATTTTGTGTGGATTGAATTTATTGCTCATTATTTATGATTTTTAGATGATAAAAATGGAATAAATGGAGGTTAGATGGTTACAAATAGTTCCACTTCGAATCTGACCATGAAATAGTTATGATAAATTTCATTCCATGAGAACCTTATTTTTGGTTGCTTTATTGTCCCACTTTATAGATCTAAATTTTAAAAGTTAATTATATTATTTTTTACTGGCTTTATGTATTTTATTTGTTAAAGCCGATAAAGCGCAACCGTTTTTCTTTAAAATAATTCAAAATTTTAACCTTGATTTTTGACATTATGAATATCATGTAAATGTTCCAAAATGTTAAGAAATTTAAAAATTAAAGTTTGGATTTATTTTTTTAAAATATGATTTTATAATCTTTTGTAATTCTGGAGTGTCCTAAAGACGGAGCCATTCGGAAAGGCATTCCGAAAGAGATGGTGTCCTTAGGAGGCGTGCTTATTATTTTCAAGGGACCAATGGAGTTGGTTTCCGGTTTTTTTATAGATTAATTGATTTTCCATTAGGAAGGCCATACTAGGAGATTTATTATTTTCTTGCATTTTATTTAATATGTTTGCATGCAATGCCAAATCTCCATAACATGACATGCATTTTATCGAGTCTTCGACTGTGTAAATTATAATTATCGTTAGTTCATCGATTTAGTTCACTTAAACGAGGTAGATAATAAATTGGCATGACCTCTTCTAAATAATAATTGATATCAAGCCTTACCAAATAGTAGAACCCATGAGTCTCAATTTCACAAGGAAGTAGGCTCGGCTCACCGAGGTGCTAAACTTGTTACATTGGGTAAGTGGGGTAATAAAAGTTATTACATCAAAATTTGGATTGAGCTCAGCGGAAATATTCGCGACCGTAGCCGCATGTGTTCCGGCCTTAAGATAAATATTAAAGTAATATTATCGACCCGAGAGTTCTAAAAGTAGAATCGATTAAAGAGTTAATCTACCGAATTTTGTTAATGAGGGATGAATCGGCTCATCGTGCTCAAGTTGATATGAATGTGGATCATGAAATCATTTATAATAGTTGGGTAGAGGTCACTATTTAAATGTTAAACTTGTTTACGATGTTTACAAGTATATTTAAAACAATAAATGTTGACCTTTACTTCATCTCATTTTTGTAGTTAATATTAATAATTCGCAATGACAACTCCTAATTCATCCACAACCACCAACGCTCCAACTCTCACAAATGTTTCTTGGCTCCGATCCTTCATGGATCGATGTAAAGTAGAAAAGAATGGTGCTACTTTTGCCGATTGGGATGCACAACTCTGATTTGCCGCGGAAGGTGACGACAAGTTTCGTTACCTAACCGTAGCCCCTCCCGCTAACCCCGAAAGTAGGTCAACCGTCGTCATAAGGCAAGCCTAAGAGGCTTACCACAAAGAATCCGCCGCGATAAATAAACTATTTTGATCTTCTCTATGGAGGTCGATCTCCAAAGGAGTGACATAAAAATGAGCACCGCCTAAGAGATCTATACGAAGCTTGTGACCATGTTTTCACAAGCTCCAAGGATCATACAATATCAGACGGCTTCCGCATTTTTCGACATGAATCTCAAAGAGGGCCAAAAGGTTAGCCCTCATGTACTCAAATTGATTGAGCATGTTGAGACTCTTAAATTGCAAGGGGTTACCATTCCCGAACAACTTGTTATTGATCGAATTTTACATTCCTTGGGAAAAATCAAAGCATATGTGCTGTTTAAGGTAAAATACAATATGCAAAACATGAAAACATCTCTTCATGAATTGCACAAGATGTTTGTGAAAGCTAAGAGAGAAATTGGGCTAAATGTTAGAACCACCAAAGATGTGCTCCATATTAACAATAAAAGCAAGGGGAATTTTAAAACGGTGGTAGCAAAGGGAAGAAACCCTCAACCTTCAAAGGCAAGAGAAAAGCTATTGAGAATAGCTCACCCAAACGACATAAGGAAGCCTCGACTGAGGACAATGGCCATTATTGTAATGGCATAGGGCATTGGAAGAGGAATTGCTCTAAGTCTCTTGGAGATCTTAAAACTGGAAAGATTGTTCCAGTAGGTAAATATTTATCCCTATCATTTATGTTATGATCCCAACTTTGGTATATAGATACGAGTATTGATTCTTACCCTTTTTAATTATAATCAGGGAATCCTAGCAAGGATAAACACAAGGACAAGCAAGCATAAAGAGGCTCTTCAAGGGAAGCTAAGGTATTCACTGCAACAGGAGTTGGAGCATGGGTCTCTCAGTTTTTGCTCGAATATAGGGAGCCTTACTTTTCAAATAAACATGAGTTGAAGGATAGGTCAATTGAATGCAATTCATGAGAAGGAAATTTGCATATGCATTCTGAAAGTTCAGAACAGTTCTAGTAAGTTCAGAATCCGAGGTCTGAATTCAACTGCTCATATCTTGAGTTCTACAAGGTGTAAATTTGAGTTCTTTATATGGTTGGGTTCTTGAAATAGTCCTCTTTCATATGGAATTGAAATCACCAAGTTTCATCCAGCATATTTTTCACAGTTGAGCTTCAAAGACTGTCGCGCAGGAATGCTACTCAGTTTTCTGAAATGATCTGTCAATGATGAAGCATGCAAAGCTCAATGATCATACAATATTTGCAAGCCATTCCTTTTCGAGATGCAATATAACATAATTAGCTTTCATTTGATCTATCATAGGCCTTTTTATTCAACCTACGCCAGAAGATATGAAGTTTTCAATGCAAGTC
Source organism: Heliosperma pusillum (assembly GCA_022085475.1). Lineage (NCBI taxonomy): Eukaryota > Viridiplantae > Streptophyta > Magnoliopsida > Caryophyllales > Caryophyllaceae > Heliosperma > Heliosperma pusillum. The sequence continues at coordinate 20,903 of JAIUZE010046280.1, forward strand.
TGATGTATGAATGCAACTGCACAGTTCAGTCCTGACCTAAACATACTCAAAGCATCATAACTGAAGCTCCAGGGTGTATTTTTGAATGAATCCAATTGGAGGATATAGTTAACTCATATAGCTTCAGTTTGCCTATACATGGGCTTTCTAGTTATTACTGAGCAGGAAGTTATGCTATCTGCAAGAAGATGCTATTTTTGCTGTTTTGCAGGGAATCAGGAAATGACCTGTCATCACTAAAAGATGAATATCTCAACATTTGCTGGATAGTTTTGGTTGCTGTCTTTTGGATATGAAAGCTAACTTCATTAGCTTTCATTTGAGTCATCATGGGCATTTTTCCTCAACCTTATGAAGGAGATATGATTTTTCAAAGTTCATGCTGCTGCACAGGAAGTCTAATGAGGATTCACTTCTGACCTGTACTTACTCAAGGGCTTATAACTGAAGTTCCAGGAACTGTTTTTGCATGATTCCAAATGGATAAGGAAGCTAACTCATATAGCTTCAACTTGGCTACTCATGGGTCTCCTAATTCTATCTGTGCAGAACATGAGAGCATCTGCAAGATGCCTATGAATTCTGGAATGTTGCTGCACAGTTGTCAAGTGACCTGCTAGTACTCAAACCTCTGTATCTAGAGTTTCATACATCATTTGGGGTTGATTATTTTTTGACATGAACTCTAACATCTATATCTTTACAATGAGATATCTTGGGGGTTCTAATTCATCCTAAGTCATGAGATATTCGAGCTGCAAGACAGGCCAGAATCCCAAATGTTGTGCAGTTGTCTGTTTTGCATTTGTGTGCATTAAGGGCCTTCCTATCCATTTTACTTGGCTTAAATGGAACGTCCAAGGATATATATTGGCCCCTAAATGATCCTAAGCATGTGTGCATCAAATGTCAGCAAAAGAAGACCTCTTTAAGATAAGGGAAAGCAGATTACTTTTGAATAAACACAATGACAGTGACAGCTTGTCCTATTGTCATCCTTGTCTCCTCTTTTCTGTTCTCTACTGCAAGAAGCAGCCTTGGTCCATACAAGAAGACAATGCAAGCCTGTTCCTCCTTGTCTTGAGCATTAGAAAGTCAGCTCTCCTTTATGTATCTTGTCCTCTTATCTTATTCAAATTCAACCCTTAGATTAGAGTAGTTAGATATCAATGGTTAGATTGTTGTTTTATTTCTCTTAGGGTTTATTTTGCTAAACATTGTAATGCCTATATAAAGGCTTCCTTTCCATTGTAAGAAATCAGACTTTTATGAATGAATGAATTAAACTTTGAGAAATCACTCAATGTTATCAAACTTGTGCTAAGAGCTGTAGTTTGAAGCAAGCCTGATACACCTCCAAGGTGTTTGATCAGTGCCTTGTATTGTGAGCTACGTTATACCTGTGCTTTGCTGTGGTTTGACTTACTTGCTGTTGAGGTTAGTCTAGGGTGTTTGTGCCTTGTTGTAACACTTGAAACTGTCTCTAAAACCAGTCTTGAATCCTTATTCTCTTGTGCTTTGCTGTAGAGGATTGTATCCAAGTCATATCCCTTGAATCTTTCAGTTAAACAACTCACAATCTATAAACAACATCCCTTGTTACTTGATAGTGTTTTCAGTTTGAGTCAAGCTAAGCAAATCACTTAAAAACTTGTGAACCTTAGTAGTTTACACTCCAAATTGGTTATCAGAGCTAGGATTAGCACAAGTTCTATCTTGTGTTAGTCTTGTTTTAGCATCCTTGAGCATCAAAAATTCAGTTTTGTCAAACTTATTGCATTCTGATTTTTAATGAGTAAATCAGTAACCATTGAGTATATTCCTCATTTTCTAAGTCCTAAGGTGAGGTATCATGAACATGTATCTATTTCCAAGTCATTGGCAGAAGCAAAAAAAAAACTAGAAGCCATAAGAAGAGTCGATGACAATGAAATGAATGTGAATGTTGCTACCCCTTATGACTCTTATCCTAAGGTGAAGCGTACTGAACTTGGCTCTCTTTCCAAGTCCTTAAAAGATGCTTTAAAGAAGCTAGAAACTTTAGGAAGGGGACATAGCAATTTGCTGCATAAAGAGGGTACAACCAGCATTGTTGGAGTTCCAAGAGGAAAAAGAAACCAAGAGGGAAGTGAAAGAAAATCCATGGAGAAGTTGGAAATGCTTGTTTCAGAAATGAATCAAAAAATGATGGAGTATATGGACTCCCATGAGCCTAAGCCCAAGGAGGTTCATTCCAATGAGGAAGAGTGTGTTAATCTTATTCCTTCACCTCCCATAGAAGAAGGAAAGGATGACACCAACATACTTGTTGTCCATGGTGCAAAACAGAATAAGGATGTTGCTGTCCAAGGCTTGTTTCCAAGCATTTACTTGAGTCCTTTGGAGCTTTACATAAACCAAAGGCTACACGAACCTTCAAGCTTGAAGTTGGAACAATCTTGGCCTAGTTGTTGTGGTGAATTTGGTTTGGGTTCAAGAAAGAAACAACAAGCAGAATGTTCCTGCCTTATTTCATGCTCACAAGTGCAAAACCTAGCCTGTTTTTTTCTTTGCTGCCTAGAACTCAAAAACTACTTCTTGGAAGGTATAATATGTGTTCTTTCAACTCCACACTTTCATTTTTACATGCTAATGAGGTTACAAATCAGCCTAGTTTATTCAAGTGCAAATTCATATATGTTAAAGAGGGAAATGGAACAATTTTTACCTTGCTGTCCAATTCTGAAACTGTTGTGTTTTGAGGGTAAGATCGAGCAATTACAGCATGAGAGCCTGTTACAAATCTTTGGGATATCAAGTAGAGGCTCCCAACTTGGTCTTGAAGGAGTTTTGGCACATTTGATTATGTTTATGTTGATAATAATATGCAAAAACAGTAGCAGCCCTTGGGGTGCATCAATCAATTATGCGGATGCTAGTCACCCTCATTTGGAGTGGAAATTTATTTCAAACTTGTTTCATATGCATGAGGGTCATGGTACTTATGGCAGTAGGTTGATGGAGCCACATAAAAGTTGTGTTAATGTCTCACATGAAGAAGGAACATGTCCTAGGATTGAGTTCAGGAATGGTGCATCACCTATCTTTCCCTTCACCATTCTGATTTATGATCCAGGTGGAAGTCATGGTAATTGGTCTCTTGTGGTAGTGTTCAAGCCTTGAAAGAACTTGAATCTTCTGAAAACTTCAGGGAGTTGAACATCTAATAATGGGATTTACTTGCTTTGAATAAGAAGGGTAAACTCATTTGAGAACAAATTTTTTTTTTTTTATGCATTCGAAATTTGAGGTCAAACTTTTTTGAACCTAGGGTGGTTGCAACAGGAGTTGGAGCATGGGTCTCTCAGTTTTTGCTCGAATATAGGGAGCCTTACTTTTCAAATAAACATGAGTTGAAGGATAGGTCAATTGAATGCAATTCATGAGAAGGAAATTTGCATATGCATTCTGAAAGTTCAGAACAGTTCTAGTAAGTTCAGAATCCGAGGTCTGAATTCAACTGCTCATATCTTGAGTTCTACAAGGTGTAAATTTGAGTTCTTTATATGGTTGGGTTCTTGAAATAGTCCTCTTTCATATGGAATTGAAATCACCAAGTTTCATCCAGCATATTTTTCACAGTTGAGCTTCAAAGACTGTCGCGCAGGAATGCTACTCAGTTTTCTGAAATGATCTGTCAATGATGAAGCATGCAAAGCTCAATGATCATACAATATTTGCAAGCCATTCCTTTTCGAGATGCAATATAACATAATTAGCTTTCATTTGATCTATCATAGGCCTTTTTATTCAACCTACGCCAGAAGATATGAAGTTTTCAATGCAAGTCTGATGTATGAATGCAACTGCACAGTTCAGTCCTGACCTAAACATACTCAAAGCATCATAACTGAAGCTCCAGGGTGTATTTTTGAATGAATCCAATTGGAGGATATAGTTAACTCATATAGCTTCAGTTTGCCTATACATGGGCTTTCTAGTTATTACTGAGCAGGAAGTTATGCTATCTGCAAGAAGATGCTATTTTTGCTGTTTTGCAGGGAATCAGGAAATGACCTGTCATCACTAAAAGATGAATATCTCAACATTGGCTGGATAGTTTTGGTTGCTTTCTTTTGGATATGAAAGCTAACTTCATTAGCTTTCATTTGAGTCATCATGGGCATTTTTCCTCAACCTTATGAAGGAGATATGATTTTTCAAAGTTCATGCTGCTGCACAGGAAGTCTAATGAGGATTCACTTCTGACCTGTACTTACTCAAGGGCTTATAACTGAAGTTCCAGGAACTGTTTTTGCATGATTCCAAATGGATAAGGAAGCTAACTCATATAGCTTCAACTTGGCTACTCATGGGTCTCCTAATTCTATCTGTGCAGAACATGAGAGCATCTGCAAGATGCCTATGAATTCTGGAATGTTGCTGCACAGTTGTCAAGTGACCTGCTAGTACTCAAACCTCTGTATCTAGAGTTTCATACATCATTTGGGGTTGATTATTTTTTGACATGAACTCTAACATCTATATCTTTACAATGAGATATCTTGGGGGTTCTAATTCATCCTAAGTCATGAGATATTCGAGCTGCAAGACAGGCCAGAATCCCAAATGTTGTGCAGTTGTCTGTTTTGCATTTGTGTGCATTAAGGGCCTTCCTATCCATTTTACTTGGCTTAAATGGAACGTCCAAGGATATATATATTGGCCCCTAAATGATCCTAAGCATGTGTGCATCAAATGTCAGCAAAAGAAGACCTCTTTAAGATAAGGGAAAGCAGATTACTTTTGAATAAACACAATGACAGTGACAGCTTGTCCTATTGTCATCCTTGTCTCCTCTTTTCTGTTCTCTACTGCAAGAAGCAGCCTTGGTCCATACAAGAAGACAATGCAAGCCTGTTCCTCCTTGTCTTGAGCATTAGAAAGTCAGCTCTCCTTTATGTATCTTGTCCTCTTATCTTATTCAAATTCAACCCTTAGATCAGAGTAGTTAGATATCAATGGTTAGATTGTTGTTTTATTTCTCTTAGGGTTTATTTTGCTAAACATTGTAATGCCTATATAAAGGCTTCCTTTCCATTGTAAGAAATCAGACTTTTATGAATGAATGAATTAAACTTTGAGAAATCACTCAATGTTATCAAACTTGTGCTAAGAGCTGTAGTTTGAAGCAAGCCTGATACACCTCCAAGGTGTTTGATCAGTGCCTTGTATTGTGAGCTAAGTTATACCTGTGCTTTGCTGTGGTTTGACTTACTTGCTGTTGAGGTTAGTCTAGGGTGTTTGTGCCTTGCTGTAACACTTGAAACTGTCTCTAAAACCAGTCTTGAATCCTTATTCTCTTGTGCTTTGCTGTAGAGGATTGTATCCAAGTCATATCCCTTGAATCTTTCAGTTAAACAACTCACAATCTATAAACAACATCCCTTGTTACTTGATAGTGTTTTCAGTTTGAGTCAAGCTAAGCAAATCACTTAAAAACTTGTGAACCTTAGTAGTTTACACTCCATTCACCCATGGTTGAAGACCTATGGAAGCTTGGCCTTATTTTGTATTGTCTTCACTATTGTCTTGTATTTTCAGACATTGTGTTAGAACTCTTCAATTTCCTTGTTTGACATGGAAATTTTTTAATTTCCTTTTATTAACAATAGTTGTAATTGAATTTCGTGACTTGGTTTTTAAGCTAAGTCACTCGTTTGTGGAAACTTCTTGTTCTAAAACTTGTCATTATACACTAACCTGCATCTAATAACATAAATTGTATCGACTCTAATATATCATTAAATAATTATGATGATTGGATCATTATAATAAGTTCATAAGCTATGAATTTGATTCTCCTTATAATGCTCACCAAAAGATCAATTGTTAAGTCAAATTGAGTTAATGAACTCAAAGTAGAGAATCTACCAAATCAATTGGCCACATTACTCGAATTTAAAACTTCTAACCACTTATAAATATGGTAAATGACATGGACTTGAGTCACACTTCTTTAGCTTATAGAACTAGTCTATCTGGAAGCTAAGATACGATGTATTTTCTATGAAGTCTGTAATAGACCATTTAAGGTCAAGTTGTGATACTTCTACCATCCTCACGATCATTAGTACAAAATTGTTTGTGCCTCATGAGGCTATATTTAAAGAAAATAGTTGTATTTTTCTAAAGATAGAGTGGGAGAAAATAAGTCACAACCTAAAACTGGTAAGGAACTAGTGAGGAAACCAAAACAAAATGTTCTTAGGTTCCACTCAAGATTAGTGAGGAGACCAAAAGAAAGTGTTCTTAAGTGAATCCTTAGACTAGTGAGGAGACCAAAAGAAAATGGTCTTGATATAATGAGACTATGATCTACGAAGTGGATGGACCTAGTAGTTTTAAAATTCGATTTTCTATAAAAGAGCCTTATGAAACTAATTGGAATCTATGCAAAGGGATGATTTATTTGGAGTTGTCCAATAATAGTTTCATAGATGGACATAAAGATGTCTACAAAAGCTAAGTTAAGGTGTAACTAAGCTTAGATCCAAATCATCAGTGCCATACCTCATGGTGAGTGTGTACAAGTTACACAACAAAACCATTTTTCCAAATGGGTATTTGGAATGGGATGTGTACCAACTCAAGCATGAGGTTGTGATGATAATTTCAACTATGTTATATAACAATAGTTTCACTCGAATTGTCGAGAAGTCATGTGTAGACGTGAATATTAGTAGGAGTTAAGGTTATCATGTTTAGACATGAAGTTAAGTGGGAGAAATTATCTTCCACGAAAGTGACGTATCACTCATTGAGAGTGACATATTTATATTACCTTTTATAAAGGAGTGGTTGGATTTTTAATTCTGGATGAAAGAAGGTATTATGCATACTAAAATCAAAATCTATTATGAAATAGGAGATTTTAGCCTGGCATTTCGACAAGTGTCTTATATTGATAAGATCCTTCATCTATTTCAACAAGTTGAGTAGGTTATTCATATTGATGAAAGTGGGATCACTATGAACGGGTCATAGTCATTCACTGAACCTAAGAGTTGTTGATCACGTGATTACTAATGTTTCCGCCATTAGACCAATCATGTATGCCATAATATGTACGTACCTAAATAAATTGTATGCTAGGAGCATGACAAGCCAATAACAAAATCAATCCATATGAGAGTCATTGGATAGCCTTCAAAAACACCCATAAAGTTCTCGAGGAGAACTAGGGATTAATTCTTGTGTTTGGTAGAGATAACTTGGTTATGTGTTAAAGATTACACAAACCCAAATTTCCAAACTTATAAGGATCCGTTGAGATCCTTGGCTAACTTTTGGTATAATTAGAAGCAAATATCTAAAAGGGATGATTGAAGAATCAATCATTTAGAATTCTACAAATAGAGACATAGTACATTATGATGAGGATAGGGTGGCCTATAAGGAACTAATGGTAGATCCTTTCACCAAGATACCTATCACATAGTTATCATGATAACTATTGGGAGCATCTTTCAAGTTAAAGATCCCAATACTAGATAGAGATATGGATATGTACGTAGATAAATTCATGTTATTAGGAATAACGTTGAATGGAAGGAAAAGCAATTCATAAGGTTGGGAAAAATGAATATATTGTATATACAATACTCAAGCGTTTATTGCATTTGGACAAGATCGACATAAGGTATCATGGAACTTGTATACTTTAGATTATAAGATATGAAACAATAACATTGTGTTGATTGTTCATATATGATAATCACATTTATCGTTTGAGTTTCTAAAAATCATTTTGCGCTTTGTTATATCCAAATAGGTTGTAGTGACAACTTTGAACCCTATTAAAGTGAACTGGACTAACATAGCATTAGCCAATAGTTTCTTATATGAGGTGACATCTCCAAGTAAGTGAAGGGTGATGCGATTGCTGGCAAGTTCAAGTGCCACAATTTCAGAGTGACTTTGATTTATGCTCTACTGCCTTCATAACTGGGGTCAATTGGGCATCTTTTGGGTCATGATGAGTCGTGGCTATTCTAAGGGAATAATGCGATAGAAATTTTCCAACCCTTGTCAGGGTTATTTAAAATTTCAGGGCCACTCGAGGATTAGGAAGCTGGAAATGCGTGGCCACGCTCGGAAGGTATCTATGGTAGATAATTACGGTCAGACAGTTATTCTCCAAATCGAGGAAACCACTCTTGATATGATCGAATGCAAGTACGAACTGCAAGACACCTTGCATTGAGTGGGAGATAGTAATAGGACAAGAGATATTGGTGATGCACACTTATCTCGGAAAAGTGGAAGATTGTTGGAGTAAGTGTCCTCGACAATAGTGCGATCACTTAAATAAATCTCTATAATAAAAATACGAAATGACCTTATCAAATTCTAAACTTTTGTGAGACGTAACTTAAATGTGTTATAAGATATTGTATGAATTTTCAACATTTTAGGAGGGGTTTTACTATTTAAAACACAAATAGAAACTCAAACAGTCAGAAATGGACTCTGACTGAGACACGGTTTGTTTTGTTGAAAGTAACAAATATATAGTCAATTGATTGAGTTCCAAAGCTTGGCCCAGGAAGACAACTAGTTAACTTGACAATTTCAAGACTGAAATCCACAGGTTAACATGGAATTAAGACTCAGACTTGAACAACACAACTCAAACAACTCACAGTAGACATAGAGTTGATTCAGTAATGCCAAACAAAGTCTACACTATCATTCACAGCAAGCACAAAATGATAAATAGGTCAAGTTCAAACTACAGACTTGAGCACAAGTTTGAGAGTTGAGAATTTAATTTCCCGAAGGTTTGTTTTCATTCATTCAATAATAGTCTGATTAATACAACTGACTAAGGGCTCCTTATATATAGCATTACAAAGGCTGATGGCCTTGTGATGCAAATCTCATCTAAGGGCTACCAATGACTCTCAACAACTATTTTAACTACTTGCAAAAGTCTTTTAATATGGACGAGCTCAACAGCTATCTAGGACAGACTGAAAAGTAGTAAAAAGACTGAAATAAAAAAGCAGAAAAGTGGTTTTGTAGTTTTCATGAAACAACAACTGCCTTGTTTGTCTTCATTTCTGTTTGTCTGGCTTCTTTGCTTGTTCTGGTAACTCATCAAGGTCTTATTTGTGATCATAGGGACCTCCTTAAATTGGATGATACTGATCTAAACAAAGGGGGCCTCAACTGGCATTGAATCTTGAAAATTACCCTGTTGGACTCCTACTGGACCTAATTGATTGAATGGTAATTTTCATGGACTTACACTGGACCTTTTGGAAACATCTCCAGGACCTTGTTTTTGGCCTTCAAGTGGATTTGGCAGTAGGCCAAGGTGGGGGGTTGCTGGGATGACCTAGTGAACCTCTTTGGTGGCTGGAAATTGTCTGGTGCAGACTGGTTGGTGTTCTGTGGGACTGATTCTTGTGATCTTTGAATGGTCTGGCTTGTGCTGGTTTGGCTCATGTCTTGGCCTATATCTCGACCTGTGTCTTTTCTTGTCTTGTAGGCATTTGGCCCTACCTTCTCAATGAACTCTAAGGGGCCATCGGCTCTTGGCTCCAACTTGTTGTTCCTTTTGGAGGGAAATCTTTCCTTCCTAAGATGTATCCAGACTAAGTCTCCATGGGAAAATTATTTCTTATGCCTAGGGACCTTAGCATTCTTCTTGTACATGTCATTGGAATTCTCAATTTTCCTTCTGACAGTCTCATCACTACTACAATAATGATAAAAGAGAACGGTTGGAGACCGTTCTTGAAGGCACAATGAACCGTCCTGCGGCCAGGCGTGCTCTTTGATATAAGAGCACGGGTTACAAAAGTCAACCCGGTCTCTTTGTAAATAACAACCAGAACGGTTGTAAACAAAACCGTGCTCCTTAATATATCTTAGAGCACGGGTGCTTCCTTTCTTTAACCGGTATTTTAGATAAGCATGTCCCTCTGAGAGGGATGTTGGCGCCTTTGCTGGAGCTTTTCAAAGAGAACAGCTATAATGTACAACCGTTCTCTTTGATCCTTTTTTTTTTGTAAATATTTCACATTTCATCATAACCCCTACACGATGGAATCGTATAGCTCATAAAAATTAAACCTGTTACAATCCAGAAGACCCAGCAAGTTTTAGGCAACAAAGAACTTTCAAATTAATTTGAATCCATAAGGGCAAATCCTTGAAAAAAATACAAAGTCCTATAATGTTTTTAATTGTCTACAAATATTGAAGATATGTTACGTTATGCAAAACATAAATAAAAGTCCCTCGATCCTCATCACTTAGTCGCGATCAAGTGCAACTTCCAAAAACTGTAATCATCATCTTCACCCAACGTTGCTTTTAGGCTTGAATTGGAGTGTGAATTCAGCCCAAATATTCCGCACCTCATCAATTTGTTCAACGGTATACGTCTTTGGGGAGTTAATCATGAACTATATACACATGTACGACACCGAACAAAATGTAGTTAATATACTATATGTGATGTGTAAAGGAAATGCGAAAAACAAAGATGCAAATCATTGAAATAAAGGAAAAAAACATACATTTGGGAGAATATTAATATATCGTCCTTTGATAATCTCCAACATGTATCGGAAAACATAATATCCGCATAATACGCTCCCAACCAGCTGCCGAGGACACTAAAATAGAAACCCATTAAGAAATATACATATTCTATTTATTCCCTATGACAAAAACAAATTTATTGAGTGATATATTCAGCTTGGGGGCAACTTATGAGATCTTTAAAACTCATTTCCCAAGAGTGGAATGGGCTGAGAAGGCTATTTGGAGGAAGGGGGTAATACCAATGCACATTTTGTGCGTTCACAACTGTAATGGCCATCAAATTCGTGGACACATTGGTAAACAAATATGTCATGTGGGTTCGGTTATGCAAATCTGATATGGAACACTAGAAAAACAAAACAGGTGTAACTACATACGGCCTTGCTAGTACAGTTTTACAGTATTTGCCATGCCAAGACATTAACAACATGCTATTCCGTGGGAAGATGGTGGGAAAGAGAATTCAATATTTGGTTCGTGTCCAGATGTTTCATAAGACGAATGCTAGGAAATCGATACAAACTAAGATTATAGATACTCTGAACAATTAAGAAGATATAATACCTGAATTAATTTCCAAGTAAGTGGTTTTGCCTCGAATCCGGCAAGTGGATCGATAGCGTTTCTTTTCTCGAAGGCCCTGTGATTCATTTAACTAAAATAAGTCGTCACTTCATACATAATTCAAATGATTAATATCAAGTATAATTAATAAATTATTTACCTAGTAATCGTTTCCACGAAAAATTGTCGAGGCTCCGGATATCCAAGTGGATCACACCAATAAACTATACTTTCAGCTGGACTAATCGCAGCCAACATCCAATGATCATTTTGATATAAAAAAGCAAATAATGAGAATATTTTTACGTAACTAGGCGGAAATAAATAAATTGAAATTTGAAAAAGAAAAAGTTTATATATACCCTTCTGGATAAGTTGCAAATATAAGTTTTCGACCCCTACCACACTCTCTACATGTCATAGCTCTAGCAATATAATCTAATCGATAGTCTTCACTACTTACGGCTGCAAATTTAGACAGCGGCTCCGGGTACAAGAATCCATATAAACTAGTGGACTTCATAGTCTCCGTAAGTTCACTCAAATACCTACAAAAATAAGCTAAACTTGTACAAATGGTTCATAAAAAAAAGTGAATAAAACAAAATTCAAAGTCTCTCCAACCCTAAGGATTTCAGCAAAACCAAAATTTCAAACTCGCATACATAATAATAACTCCAAGTTCAGTCTGTAAACGACCTGACAAATTACAAAGAATGGTGTTTTGCAGCAGCAGCAGCTAAGGAGTGAGACGATGTTGACTGATAATAAACTCACAAATAAAATGATGATACCTGCTCATAAGGTGGCTCTTTATGTGGTATTTCTTCACGGGGTGGCTCCTCAGTGAGTGGCCTCTCACTTACGTGCATTGACATACTTTGAGAACCCTCCGTAGATGCACAAGCTTTCGATCCTTGAGTACTGATCATAGACACTCCTTTCATGAAACATTCTAAGGCTTCTTGACATGGCTTCTCACCACTTTGCCAAAAATGCACCATCATCGTTTGCATATTTGATATTTGTGTTTGCATAGTATTTATCTACGTAGAAGAAAGAAATGAACAAACTCAGCTTAAAGTTAAATAATTTTAGAAGTAAAACATCTATGAACACTAACTTTTTTTAGAACGATTTATTCAATGTCAGTAATACAAAATGAGCATATAGAGGCGTTATTAGTACAATGCTTTTAATAATTTTTTTGAGAACGATTTATTCAATGTCAGTAATACAAAATGAGCATATGTTGTACAGTCTCTACAACCCTAAACAGCCTGAAGCCACTCGCCATGAAAAATCCAACATCTATACTTTGGATTAAAATTACTCTTTTCTAAATGGATTTTAACTTCCGAAAAACTCATATATTTAATATTCAAACACATATCACAAGGGCATGCCATATTAGACGTGTCTTTGACATTCTTTCTAATAAACTCATAAAATTCAGCTAAATCGGCATCGTATTGAGGATCACCTCTTTTCCCATCCATCATCCATGTACGATCCATATTTATCTATGTAATCATATATAAATAAAAAACAAAATATTACAAGGAAATTCTCCAGTACATAAACAATGTAAGATAAAGTTACAACATAATCCACCAACACTTCACTTAGCAAACAAGTACCTCACAACAACTAAGTCCTACTCTTTTACAACTACGTACACAAGTAAAGATAAATGAAACAGCAGCGTTGCTTTTGTTTCATTTCTTGCTTTATTTACATAATTGGTTTCCTACTAACACTAAGCTAGAACACCATCAAACTATCAAAAAAAATTAGTCGTCTAGGAAACCAACTACGAAGAAAAATGGTCTCAAACTTTCAGGAGTTCTTCCCCACTGAATCCTTTACCTAAACTTAGCCTATAACACTTCAATCGTGACCTACATTTCAATTAAAAAGACTAGTTTTTTAGTTGAGCACTTAAGGGTATAATTAGCACAAAATAAGACAAGATTGATAAATAGGAATTTATAAAATTCAAACTACCAGCAGCATAGACTACCTTTCATTGAGTCATAAAAAATTAAATTTGTGAACAAAACCAGAAGCAACAACAAAGAATAAATTCAAAGAAACCAGTTAGAATAAATTGGTGAACAAAACCAGTATAAATTAAATTTGTGAACAGAGAATAAATTAAATTTGAAGAACAAAACCAGTATAAGCAACAACAAGATGTTGAACATAAAGGAATTACCAGCAGCAAAGACGATCGGCGACGACAAAGGCGTGAAGAACCAGAAGCAACGTGAGGTGTTGACCGGACAACCACAGGACTGAAGCAGACGTAGAACTAAAGCGACCAGCCAAATTCAAAGAAACCAGTTCCAGCAGACGTTGGTGAAAGCGACCAACCAAAGATGAAATTGAAGACAAAGCGGTGGACTAAAGCAGATTTCAATCAGTCACCTAAAGAAAAATTCAAAGAATGATGAAAAAGCAAAATTCAATTAATTACCCGAAGGAAGCAGGTGCGAACGATCGGAGCGTGTTGTGGCCGGAAGAAGCAAGTGCGAAAAATTCAATTAATTCAAAGAGTGGTTGTGGGTGGAGTACGAACGATTGGAACGAAACCAGGTGGTGATTAGGGCGCGGTGGTGATTAAGGCGGTAGTGATTAAGGCGAGAAGCGCGCAGGGAACGAAACTTGGTGATTAGGGCGTAGCAGTGAATTGGGCTGATGGAGGTTTTGTATTAGGGCCACGTTTTGTTTTTGATGAAGAAAGAAGGGTAAAGTGAAAGTATCTTTCATATGAATTAGAAAGAGATTGGTCATTATTAGAGTATGTGCTCTTTGTTGTTGAGACAAGAACGGCTTTACCCACTAACCGGACTCGTTGAAATATAAAGACGGTTGGTCAAATAAACCGTGCTCTTTGTTAATAATACAAGAACGGTTCGAACAAACAACTGTTCTCTATTGAAGTTTTATGTCCGTGCCTAAATTTAAAGTACAAAATAGACCGGTTCCGTGTGTGACCGTTCTCTAATGGGCGTTCTGGAAGCCATGAATTGTAGTAGTGCATGTAGCTTAATCATCTGCCCCAGTCTTTTCCTTACATCAAAGTTCACTTCTTCCCTGGGAACAACAAATAAATTAAGAGGCATTAAAGGGCTAACCCCATATACTACCTCAAAAGTAATGTGGCCCGTTGCTGATGATGGTGCTCTGTTGAATGCAAACTTTTCATGAGCCAATTTCAGATCCCAGTCTTTCAAAGACTTACTATACACCTTAGAATCCTCCCCAATGTTTTTTGGTCACCTTAGTCTAACCATCTGTTTGTGGGTGGTGAGAAGTACTTAACAACAATCTTGTCTTCAAAAGCCTCGAAAGAACTTGGTGTCCTGTCAGACACTATAGTCTTAAACATCCCATGTAACTTTACTATCTCCCCCAGGTACAACTGTGCAACACTAGCGGCATATTCTATCTTCTTACAGGCTATGAAATGAGCCATTTTGCTGAACCTGTCTACTACAACCATCACAGAGTCCTTCCCTCTTTGTGTTCTTGGCAATGCTAGAATGAAATCCATACTCATATCCTCCCAAGGCATGTGAGGGATTGGTAGGGGTGTATAGGGACTTGCCTGGAAGGAACTCTTAGCCTGCTGGCACACTCCACATCTTCTAAGCATAATCTGCACTTCCCCCATCACTTTAGGCCAATAAAATTGGTCATGCTGGATATCTAGTTTCTTTTGGACACCAAAGTGACCTCCCAAGCCACTAGCATGTACTTCTTTGATTAGCAAGTTTCTGTAAGAGCCCCTCGGAACACACAGCTTGTTCCCTTTGAATAAGAACCCTCTCTGCGGACTGTAGGGTGAATCTTGTACCCTTGTTCCTTCACTTAAAGCTAACCAATCTTCATAGAAGTCGGGGTCATATTTTTATCGCTCCTTCATGAACTCAAACCCTAGGACCTTCTGTTCCATGGTTGACAGTAAAGTATACCTCCTAGACAAAGAATCTGCAACAATGTTCTGCTTGCCTTCCTTGTACTTGCTTGAAAATGTAAGGGATCGAAGAAATTCAACTCACTTGGCATGTCTATGATTCAGTTTGTGTTGGCCACTTATATACTTCAAAGCCTCATGATTCGAATGGAATACAAAGGCTTGAGCTTCAAATAATGGCTCCAATGCATAAGAGCTCTGACAAGGGCATAGAATTCCTTATCATAGGTTGAATAGCTTAGCTTTGCCCCACTTAACTTCTAATTGAAATAGGGTACTGGCTTCCTCTCCTTAATTAGGACAGCTCAAATTCTTACCCCACTTTCATCACACTCTACTTCAAATAGGCAGTTAAAATCAGGCAGCCTGAGGACAGGTGCATCACACAATAGCTTCTTGATGTGCTTGAAGGCTTGCAGAGCACTCTCAATCCATTTAAGCTCTCTCTTCATCATGCATTTAGTGATGGCAGCAGCAATAACATTGTAGCTCTTGATGAATCTTCTGTAAAATGAAGATAGGCCATGAAAGCATCTCATTTCTATGATGCTCTTAGTGATTGGCCAAGACTGAACAACAGCAACCTTGTACTTATCCAAAGAGATCCCCCTTTCTGGTACCATATACTCCAAGAACTTAACCTCTTATGTCATAAATGTACATTTCTCCAGCTTCCCAAATAGCTTACATTTTCTCAGAATCTCAAAGATTGATTCAAGGTGCCTCAAGTGATCTTCCTGATTTTTGCTGTAAATGAGTATGTCATCAAAATAAACAACCATAAATTTTTCTAACCATAGCCTTAGTACTTCTGTCATTAGTCTCATAAAAGTACAAGGTGCATTTGATAGTCCAAATGGTATAACAAGCTATTCATAGAGCCCATGCAATGTTTTGAAGGTAGTCTTCCATTCATTACCATCCCTGATTCTCACTTGATGATAGCCTTGCCTAAGATCTATCTTTGAGAAGACTCTGGACCTACTCAATTCATATAACATATCATCCAGTCTAGGTATGGGACACCTAGATGATTTGACTGTGATATTGTTTATAGCTCTACTGTCTATGCACATTATCCAAGTGCCATCTTTCTTGGGCAGTAGTAGAGCAGGTACTGAACAAGGGCTCAAAGATTCTCTTACAAACCCTTTGCTCATAAAATCACCAATTTGACTCTGAAGCTCGTGAGTTTCCTTAGGGTCACACCTATATGCAGGCCTGTTAGGGAGTACAGATCCTGACAAAAAGTCAATCTGATGCTCAATCCCTCTCAATGGAGGTAGGCCACTAGGTAAATCTTTAGGGAACACATCCTTGAACTGGCTTACCAATGGTTCAACTTCTGTAGGAACTTCAGTTTGCTTACCCTCATGATTCTCCCTTGACAACAAGACTAGCACAGGCTGTTCCTCCTTGAACTCCTTCAACATAGCTGCCTCAAACTGAAATATGACCCCACTAATATCCTCAGTCATGTTAGGACTCCCATAGTTCTTCTGGTTTGGTGTAGGGGAGTTAGGGTGATCTTCTTGCGTCCCTGCTTGAAGGTTTAAGTATTACTCTTTCCTTGATGCACTGAGCTCTTATCAAACTCCCAAAGTCTGCCTAAGAGTAGATGGCAGGCATCTATTGGCACTACATCATAGAGAATCTTATCCTTCTATACCTTCCCAATTCAAAAAGACACCAAACATTGCTTGTCTATCCTGACTTCATCTCCCATAGTTAACCACCTCAGCTTGTAGGGTTGTGGATGGGGCTGAGTTCTCAAGTTGAGCTTGCTAACCATAGTAACAGATGCTACATTGGTGCATCTCCCTCCATCAATAATCAATTTACACACCCTCCCTTGGATGATACATCTGCTTCTGAAAAAGAGTGGCCTCTGCTCCCCTTCTAGGGGTGTCTGTTGAGAGTGCATACCCCTCCACAACATCAAAGTTTGACTTGTGTCAGGGTGTGCTAGGACCATGGCTTTGTCTGACTCTTCCTCAGGGGGCTCCTCTTCCTCCAGGACCTCCTCCTCCTCATACTCCACTAACCCTTCCTTCTCCCATGTTTCTACTTCCATAATAGTTAGTGTTTTTCTTGAGGGACAGTGTTTTCTGAAATGGGCGTAACCTTGGCATTGGAAAAACTTGACCCTATTCTAAGTCATGGTGGTGTTTGGTTTATGCCCTATGATGCCCTTCCCTAGTTCCCTTTATACAAGGTGGGTGGGAGTGCTATTTTGGGTATTTCACTGATCCTAATACCACTATAAGCTCTGGTCTGAAATGATTTGACAGGTTTGGGTGTAGCAGGTTTAACCTTTCCATTTTTCTCAATTCTTAGAGACAGGTTAACAACATCATCATAAGATCAGAGGGGTTGCATTCTAACCTTAGCAGCAATGTTTTTGTCAAGTCCCTCTAGGAACCTAGCAATTCTCTGTTCTGGTTTTCATTTACTCACACTGCAGTGTTAATTGCTCAAAGTCTCTCAGGTAGGCCTCAACATGTCTCTCTTCTAGCTTAAGTTTAGATAGTTTAATAAAAAAATTCTTGGGTATAGTCCTTGGTGAGATACTTACTCAACATTTTCTTCTTAAATTTGAACCAAGATCTAAAGGGTTCTTTTTCTTCTTTATGTGTTTGATGTTTCAGGTTATCAAACCACAAAGAAGCATAGCTTTTTAAATTTAAAACATCAACCTTAAATGACTTAACATCATTATAGCCTTTATACTCAAAGCTCTTCTCAATGTCCCTAATTCATTCTAGTAAGTCATCAGGGGTTAAACTAATAGTGAACTCAGGGATGTCTACCTTTAGGTGCTTATCTGTGTGTCTCTGTATGGAAGTCCAACTCCTGGTGAAAACATCTGTGTTAGGATGCTCATCCTCATCTGGTGGTCTCCCTCTTCCTACTGGTGGTGCCATGCCTCTCCCACGACCTCATCCTCTGCCTCCAGCAGCAAACAAGAGGTGGTTTCCTATAACTTCATCCAGGCTCCTAGTTAGAGCAATAACAACTCCAGCTAGCTCATCCATCCTTACTTCCATACCATCAAGTCTCTCTTCACTCATTGGGTTGTTTTTGTGTTTTTAAAGTAGTTAGGGAAAAATGAACTTACAATTTATTTTCTCTCAACCAAAGCTCTAATAACCAATTTGCAGTGTAAACTCGAGGCATGCAGGAATGCAGCCTGAGATCAACTCAACTTTAAAAATAGCAAATGACCTTATATTTATTCTGAAATTTTGTGACATGTAACTTGAATGTGTTATAAGATACTGTAAGAATTTCAAATATTTTAGGAGGGGTTTTACTATTTAAAACACAAATAGCAACTCAAACAAACATAAATGGACTCTAACTAAGACACGGTTTGTTTTGGTGAAAGTAACAAAGATATAGTCACTTGATTAATTTCCACAGCTTGGCACAGAAAGACAACTATTTAACTTGACAAGTTTAATGACTTAAATCCACAGGTTAACACAATATTAAGACTCAGACTTGAACAACACAACTCTAACAACTCACAGTAGACAAAGAGTTGATTCAGTAATGCCAAACAGAGTCTAATCTATCATTCACAGCAAGCACAGAATGATAACAAGGTCAGGTTCAAACTACAGACTTAAGCATAAGTTTAAAATTTGAGAGTTTTATTTCCCAAAGGTTTGTTTTCATTCATTCAATAATACTCTGATTAATACAACTGACTAAAGGCTCGTTATATAGAGCATTACAAATCCTGATGGCCTTGTGATGCAAATCTCATCTAAGGGCCACCAATGACTCTTACCAACTATCTTAACTACTTGCAAAAGTCTTCTAATATGGGCGAGATCAATATCTATTAAGGATAGACAGAAAGTAGTAAAATAGACTGAAATCAACAGGCAGAAAAGTGGTTTTGTAGTTTTCTAGAAATTGCAACTGCCTTGTTTGTCTTCATTTCTGTTTGTCTTGCTTCTTTGCTTGTTCTTGGGACTCATAAAGGTCTTATTTGTGATCATAGGGACCTCCTTAAACTGGTTGTTACTTATCTAATCAAAAGGGGAGCCTCAACTGGCATTGAATCTTAAAAACTACCATGTTGGACTCCTGCTGGACCTAGTTGATTGATTGTCATTTTTCTTGGACTTGCGTTGTACCTTTGGGAAACTTCTCCTAGACTTTTTTATGGGCTTTAAAGTGAACTTGGCTATAGGACAAGGTGGGGGTTGATGGGATGACCTGGTGAACCTCTTTGGTGGCTGGAACTTGACTGGTGCAGACTGGCTTTTGTTCCGTGGGATTATGTCTTGTGATCTTTCAATGGCCTCGCTTGTGCTGGCTTGGCTCATGTCTTGGCCTATGACTCGAGCTGAGTCTTGTCTTTCCTTGGCTATGGTATGCCCAAGGCAGCCCTTGTGTTAGCTCCTGCTGCATTAATATTATAGTCAACTTGTCAATAGTAATCGGTAACGTTTGGCTTACTGTTGTATGACGGTGGTGATCAATTGATCCCTTTGAGGTCACACCTAAAGGACAATCTCCTAATCAAGTAACTTAATTAATTGTATAGCGATACAAATTAGTTAATCTCTTAAACTGAACAAAGTTGGAATTATAAGTGAGAATTATATCTTATTGATATCGTAGGACAATCATCACACATATCTGGTACCATCAACTAAGTAGGATTCACCTACCTCAACGCAATCCAAGCATAATCATCGCAACCAATGGCTATCCAACACAACAACCATTAACAATGGCTCCCCAAGGATAATAATCATCAACAAGTACAAGAAAGATGGAGCTAAGACTCTTCTATAATACAATCCACGAACAGAATCATAATAATAACAATTACTACTAATTACTATTTAACAAGACCCATTAAGAATAACTACCTCTAATTACCATTATTTCCCAAAGTCTTACACTAATTACGTCAATAATCACATTCTAGGTCGATTTCCCTCAATTCTTATCATAATAATCAATTCACTGTAATCTACAACACTTTCCCCCTAATTTAATTTCTAGGTTAAACAACAACAATACTATAAAAAATCATCCCTTACAATAATAAAACACAAAACCCCTTATTATTACCCACTAAATACCATATTATACATACTAATTGCTAATTAAATAACCAAATAAGAAACCCTCAAATGTTAGGGTTCATAAGAGTAGAAAAGGGTAGATCTCAACTTACAAGGTGAAAAAGTGGAGGAGACGGTGAGCAACCTCTTAATCCAAGACTGAATCCCATAGAAATGTGTTTGTGAGGGTTTTACAGAGAAGAGAGAGAATTTTGAGAGAGAAAGAAGAAGATTGAATGAAATAAAAGATTAGGGTTTTACGGTTCTTTAAACCTGTCTGACACGTCGTACTCGGTCGAGTAACAATCAATTGGTCGAGCAACACTGGCACTACATAGGAATGACTATTTTTTTGTAAAACAGTGATATCTCACTTGATTATCAGTCGATTAGGGCGTGTGACTTACCATTGGAATCATAATATGACAAGCTATCACCTCCAATTGGAATAACATCATTCGCATGTCTAGAAATCTATTTATGACAGTTTAAAGACGACTCTTTTATAGACGGACGTTATAACAACTCCACTAAGTCTAGTATAGGTTATACTTGGTCAACTTTATAATCATACATCACTTCCGAGTAGACTCATCAAGCCCAAGGGTCCTCTAACGCATCCCAAGGTTCCTTTGCGGTCCCAAAATATTCGGTATTACAGTCTTCCCCCCTTAAAAGGAACTTTGTGTTGGAATAAGTGTCCTCAAAAATAGTGCGATCACTTAATTAAATCTCAATAATAAGAATGCAAAAGGGATGATTAATATTATAGTCAATTAGTCAAAATTAATCGGTAACGATTGGTTTACTAAAGTTTGACGTTACTGTCGTATGACGATAGTGATCAGTTTATCCCTTGAGGTCGCACCTAAAGGACGCTCCCCTAATGAAGTAACTTAATTAAATGTATAACGATAAAAATTAATTAATCCCTTAAACTGAACAAAGCTTGAATTATAAGTGAGAGTTATATCTTATTGTAATATGATTAAATAAGCTTCATTTTAGTAATTTAATAGTTATATTACTAAGAATGCATAATGTTTATGAAACATTTGAGATAAGCACAATTGGTTGATTATAATTACAATTAGTTGTAGATTATATTAACCAAATTTGAGATGACCAATTTTATCTACATGTGAGTATAAAATATGACTTAAAATGTTAAGTCTAATTTATTTGTTATGAAATTGCATTTTAATTAGTTAGATGCACATTTATAAGATAAATTACATGTTGCATGTCATATGTCACATATGTGACAAATGACAAAATACAAAAGATAAAATGGACACCCATTTTAAGTGGGGGTGCCGGTTTTAGGGGTTTAAGGTAGGTATTTAGGTGATGATTATTGTTCTAATTGAGAATGGAATAATATGATTATTACCTAAGCTAGATACCCACCTATTGCCTTGTGAAGACAAAAAGGAAAAGCTACCCACCCTTCCCATGTGGGGTGCCGGTTTGGTGAAGGTAATAAGAAGAGTTTTTCTTCTTATTTTTAACTTACTTGATCTCATTTTTGTGATATACTTATCTCTCTTAAAAACCATTCTTTCTCACACTAAAAAAACTTGAGAAGTTTTACATAAATCTTAAGTTCAATATTACTAAAAATATTACTAAGTGTAGTAATAAAATTATTACTTATTTTAAGGGTTTCTACAATTTTATACTAGTGTAGTATTTTAGTAGTGTTTAAGGGATTGTCTTGGTGCATCTAAGAGAATAGTTTCTACTTTGAAACTAGTAATCTTTGACAACCCTCGCGAATGCGGAAATAAAACATAACAAGCATGTGATTTATATAGCGGAAAATACGGTGTTTTTAAAACTTTTTACATGCTAAGATAAAATACGAGGAATGTCAAATAATTACAAACCAAAGTAGAATATACTACAAAGAGACGAAGTCTCTCAAAATGTTATCAAATATCAAAGTGATTAGCAAACTAGCTAAACAACGTCTAGAGGTGATTCATCCAGGCCAATGCCTGCTAGCTCACACCCGAACCCAAAATACCACAAGCAAAAATCCATCCAATCAAGTAACCTGTTCATCCATGAAAAACATGAACGCCACAGTCAGTGGAGAGTAACTCCGGGTTCTCCCAGCCATATCACAATAAACATACTTAAATGGAAATACGAAAGTAGAAGCATGCATATATGAATATACATGTGAAATACGAGAAGGATAAATAGGCAAATCAATATATATAAGAATATCGATACATGAAGTACAAAGCCGTAACCATCATATTATAGAAAGAGTCGGAGAAGACACTCTTAGGCAACCATACACTCACTAGGGCTTGCATCTCACCGTTAGCGGCATAAGTTTGATAAGATTGAGACTCAACAAACAAAGCATGCCAAGTCATCCAAAGATCACAAATAATCAATCATATAATCATCCATTCAAACGTACAATATGTTGACAACATCTCTCACGGTAAATGTCACACACTATCACCACGTACATGGCAAGTATGATTAAAACCGCATCCACGGGATAAAACATTGCCTTGAACGCATACACGATTCAAACATTTCGTATATGTAGACTAATTTCCTCCTGGTAGAACGACGATCATAATACGGTTCTAGTCTAATCCTGGCCAGACTCTCGGAATCAAATTTTCCGATTCGACATGCGATGACATTTCGCAACCAAGACTCAGTCAATCATAAACGCCGAGTACCCCAAATTCGGTCAACCTTCACGAAAGAGGCGGAAAAGAGCACAAGCATCATAACAAGTGGTACGCTACATGCAATGACACCACCTCGCAAGTATACAACATTTGACAGCCGGGTCGATCAACGCAAAGCGTTCGCCTCCCAACAACGGCGTCATATGCCCACTAACACATGCAATTAAGCAGTAAGGATACACTCCTCGTTCCAACATTTCAGCCTTACGAACGTGGAGGTAGCTAGGGGAATGAGAGTACAAAGCACATAACAAATAGTGCTCAAACCATAACATGTGTAAAACCGACTCAAAGTGGGATATATGAAAAACCGTCACAAAACATGCGATACAAGCGAATGAAATATCATATATTCGAAACATTAATATTTAAAGTCATTACGTAAATTTATACGATAAACGAACCATCGGAAATATTATAAATGAAAATATAAGTAAGAATCTCAAAGAAACTCCAGCAGGGTGCCAGCCGGTCAGGTGGAGCGGCTACCGGCTACCCAGCTGGCACCATAGTCACACTTGAAAAACAATTGAAAATGCAGTGTGTCCCTGCCGGTCAAAGGGACCGGTTGCCGGCTACCCGGCTGGGACCAAATTCATATGAGAAAAACGAAGGCAAAATGGTATGTGTCTCAGCCGGTCGGCAGAACCGGCTGCCGGTCGGCCGGCTGAGACCTATATAATTCCAAAACTTTTACGTAACACAAACAATATACAACCACTCCCCGGCCGGTCAGCAGACCGGCTGCCGGTCGGCCGGCTGGGGTCAATTATGCACGAAAATCACCAATTTCACTAAGGTTCATCATACAACAAACATCTTATAACATCACAAATAATCATTTCTCATTATCAATTATCAACTAACAACAACTATTATCAACAACACAATTCCTATGATTACTAATCCTATTCTAAATACGATTACTAACATAGAAAACACATTAAAACACGTAATGATATCGAGTAACCCTTCACCGTTACCTTTTTGCGTCTTCAATCCTCGTCTAGGTCCTCTTCTACCAAGTAGTAGTCCTTGTCGAGGTCTTGGAGGTCACCACCTACAATTAAACAACAAAAGATGAATATAATTCACCTTTGAGAAAGACGGATAAATTGAAAAGCGAGAAAGACTGTAACAACCCGAAAAGTACCCAATTTTTCTAGTAAAATATCTTACGGATACTTTTGAGCAAACTTAAGTTTTAAAATAGAATTTATTGTTTCGAGTCGTATTTGGAATTTCCGCGAGATTTCATGAGAATCCCGTTTTAAGTCATCTTTGACTTTTCTTGACTTTTAAGTCGTCTTTGACTTTTCTTGACTTTTTAAGTCGTCATTGACTTTTCTTGACTTTTAAGTCGTCATTTACTTTTCTTAACTTTTAAGTCATCTTTGACTTTTCTTGACTTTTAAGTCGACTTTGACTTTCGTTGACTTTTCCGACTCACCCCGTAATTTGAAAGACCGAAATTTTATTTAAAAAAATAATAAATTTATTTTATTTTTATTAAGATTTATTTGAATTTATGATAATTTAATATAATTATTTTGAATTTATTCGGAATTAAAGAGAAGGTTTTACGGTTTAAACCCGAACATCATTTAACTATTCCCGAGCCAACTTAAATCCCGAAACAAACCCGAAACCCGACTTTGGCATGAGTCACACGCCCATGTCATCTTTTTTCCACTCACATTAGATATTTGAATTCTTTCGATTAAACTAATACGAATATCTAAGATATTTGTAACTTTATCGATCCGTCAACTGAAATTACGCAAATCGCGCGAAAAACAGATCCGATTTCTCCTACTTCTACACGGCTCCCTCTCCTCTAATAAGGCTAGATATTTTTCTTTCTTTTCATTACAATAACATAATATCTAATTAATATCTAGATATTTCATTAAACTATTATAAAACCTAATAATATCTAATTAATTACCTTAATTAATTATAAAACCCGAGTCAATTCCGTAACAACAATTTCAAAACCCGACTCCATTTTTCCCTATAACTACACGGCACTCCCACCCCACTTTACTCACTAACTACCTTTTCATTTTACAATAAATCAACTTAAGATCTAATTAATACTTTCTTTAATCGTTCTTCATCGTTCTTCATCGTTCTTCGTCGTTCTTGAGCAAAATCGTCACAAAACTTTCATTTCTTATTCAAATCCGTCCTAACTTATATTTCTAGAAT
The DNA here is from genome assembly GCA_022085475.1 of Heliosperma pusillum. Lineage (NCBI taxonomy): Eukaryota > Viridiplantae > Streptophyta > Magnoliopsida > Caryophyllales > Caryophyllaceae > Heliosperma > Heliosperma pusillum. Next base: position 46,072 of record JAIUZE010046280.1, read on the forward strand.
CTCCTCTTCGCTCTCCATCTTCAAGTACGGTTTATCTTCAATTCCGTCAAAATCGTTTTCAACACTTTAATTATGGAAAATCAAGTTTTAATTCTAACAATATTATTCTTGTCAATTCTTATAGGGGAAGATTTTGAAGACGAGTTTGGTGACTCGTATATTTTAGGAGAAGATTAGAAGACGGGTTTCTTATTTTCTTTACTTCTTATTTTTGGTGCTAATTGATTTTGCTAGCTAAGGTAACGATTCCGAGTTACTCGACGAATTAATGTTACATACCTTTGTATCTTTTGTTGTTGTTTATGTTGTTGTTATTTACGGTTTTAGTTAGTAACATGATAAGTAGTTGTTATTATTATGTTTTATGAATTTATAACAAGTTTAGTGTTCTTGACATATTTGGATGATTTGTTTATAATCATGATTTTTGTATGGATGGTTGTTAAAATGATTGTTTGTTAATTAAAAACATGTTGGAAATATTTTGGTGTTTGATTGGTGGTAGAACCGTGGAGGGTGGCTGAAAAACCAGCCCAAACCAGGCCGGTTCAGGCCCGGTCCAGGCCGGTCTGGATTGGTCCATGGTGGGTCCTTGTGGGTTGTGTCGATACTTGATTGTTTTGTTGTTGTTTTGACGGGTTTTAAATATGTTAAGCATGCGGGAAATATTAAGAAACGGTTTTTAGAAAAGTCGACCAAAACAGCCCAAACCAGGCCCGTGGGCCCAGTCCAGGCCCGGTTTATTCTCGGCCCAAAACAGCCCGTGGGTCCCTCCTTGGACTTGTGACGGTTTTTGAGTTTATTGTTATTTTATCGTGTTTTGTAATATTTAGCAAGTGGGAAATTTTGATAAGTAAATTATTTAATTAAAAGGTTTTCAATATATTATTATTTCTCAAATGTTAGAAATTATAATACGTGATTGTAGTTTAATTTTATATCCTTTAAGTCAAGCGGGTTTTCGCATGAATTAATAATTCACATGTTAGAAATTGAACGAAATAGCATGAAATGAATGTGATATTCTTATGTTCAAGCCTCGATGGCTAAGACTCTGTTTCTAGCCGGTTTGACCAAACGAGTTTGGTCAAACTAAGATCTAGTCAGCCCCGTTTTGACTGATGACCCGTCGCGGGACTCGGGTCGGGGATTTGTCTTCAAGTAAGGTTGTATTTAATTAATGAATTAGCCTTAGTAGATAGGAGGCGATATGATATTTGATTATTATTGATATGCCATTAGTCACATGATAGGAAGTTTCTTCTCGTGACTGTTTGATTGTATGTTATATGTCGTGTTGACTAAGTACCATAGAGAATTATGAGTATATGGCGTCTTGACCATTCTAATTCTAAATGAGTATCTTGGACCATGACATTGATAGGCCTTACTATCTTTAACGAGCATATGGAGTTTACAGCTTGATAGCTTTTGTGTCACTGGCTTGGGGGGGCTTATCTCCAAGTCGGGGCATGGATGCCTAAGAGTTCCACTTTGGGAATGGAGCCAGCTTAAGTACTAGCCATCTCTGCTTAGGGGGTCGCCTAGTAGAGTTTCTCATGTACGGTTATGTCATGGGACGGGGAATGGAATAGCTGTTGTCGCTAGGTCTGATCATTCTAGGACTAGGATGTTTTCCTACCTTGTGGTATAGCCTCGAGTTACAGAAGTCGACTATTGACTGTTCTAAGAACTTATGCCTGTTTCTAGAAGTATTGGTCTTTCATGTATGTATGATTCTATGAGTTCTAGAAGGTGAGATGCAAGCCGGCTAGGTTTGATAGAGTTTGGATTAACGGTTGTTAACTGATTCACATGATTACTGTTGATTAGGTGTGTAGTGTATCATGGCCATGTAACGTTAACTCTGAGCTAGCATACCAGCTTCCCTACCTCTTGTTATAGTTTATTATCGGATTCACATGATAGCTTTCATATGCTAGGTTATATGTTAGTTAATTGTTTCATAACATGAAAAGCATATCATATATGTTAAGGTTTTGTATTTTCCATATACATTGCTTTTATGTTATTCATGTTTAATTAAACTCGACATTTCGTGGCTGGGAGAACTCGGAGTTACTCCCCACTGACTGTGGCTTCCGTGTTTATATTTAATGCGGTCGAACAGGTGGTGATGCATATTTGGGGTACATTGACGAGCTAGCGAGCGAAGTATTTACCTTGGACCTATATTCGGTTCTTAGATTGTATATTATTATACACTCTTTTATTTCCGTATTTATACGGGAGATATGTCTCCCGTCTTGTATAATTCTTATGTAAAATTTTATTTCCTTTTCATTATGAACCTTTGTATTTAAGACACCCTTATTATGTATTCTCATATTTTATTCAGTAAAATTATTTTTTTTCTTTCCGCAAATTTGAGGGTGTCACATCTTGCCCTACACCATGCCTAGATGGGGCACTGGCCGGAGACATGGTTCCATTCGAGAGACGGGGCAGCCCTCTACCCCCGCTGCTACTAGACCTCCGCCGGGTTTCCCGGCTCATTTTTTACCTCCACCCCCTTTTGTGCCCCCTACGGTCATGGACCAAGGGGCATGTGACCGTTTTCTACTTCATTTAGGTAGCCGGATAGCGCAGATGCATATGAACCAAGACATGGTCGGTTTCCCTCTTTACGAGTCCTACGTCAGCCACGGACGGTTACCACACAATAGGACCCATCCTTCATACTACCGCTATCCGGAGGGTGGCTATCCTGTTCGTACTACTATTGAGGAGGAGCCAGGGGGAGCTGGAGAAGAAGAAGAGGAGGCGAGCGGCTCTGAGTCCGAGGGACATGACTAGTAGAAGCTAGCTACGGCCTCCCTTGTTGTTTGCTGGTTTGGGGAGGTCGTCGTTGTATTATATTTGTGAGTTTTCTTTACAGTACTTTATTTCCGTTTGCATGTATCTGGTCTTGCATTCCCTTTTCCCTTATATTTTAAATGCTGCTGATTGTTTGCTAAACACAATGAGGACATTGTGTGATTTGTTTTGGGGAGGGTATACATTTGTCTTAGTTTGCATCCATATGCATTTTTTGCATTTCCGCTTTCATGTTTATTGCATTTCTGCATGCATTGCTTATTTTATTTGAACAAAAACAAAAACAAAAACACAAAAACATGTTTATTTTTCCATTTAGGTCGAGTCGGAACGGTTGAATAACAATGATGAAACCGCTTCTATGATTTTACCTTAGTCTAAGCCTTGCAACGTTAATGTCGTCATGTACAATCATTTGCATAATCTACGAGTTTTTGATTAAATTTTACTGAAGGAATAGACTTGACTTGATATCGTAAACATTCTAAGGAATTAGAGTCTTCATAAACTGATGACAATCATGATCAGACTCATCTAGGATGTGAGTAGAACTCCTTATAAGACATGTAACATTAATTTGCATAAGCATGAGATCTACCTCTTAGTGATTGTATGCATTCGGTTTGTGAAAAGTGACACATGTGGAGAGGCAAGTCCTCCTTTCTCATATTTTAGCCTTGAACTTCAATAGCCAAATTGACCTATTTTGACTCAATTTTAATTACAATCCAAAATTAGCCTACCTCAGTCAAGCTAGTTTAATTGTTTGTATTGGGTACGTATTTGATCGTCCGTTTGGTATTTCAATTTTGAAATGAGAAGCGGGATGCTAATTTGAGAATGAAGATGAAAAAATAAGAATGAAAAAAGGAAAAGAAAAAAATAATGTAACACCCGGAAATGTACCCTATTTTTCTAGTGAAAATATTTTACGGATACCTTTCAGCAAATTTAAGTTTTAATTTAGAATTTTATGTTCCGAGTCGAATTTAGAATTTCCGAGTTCGTATTTGGAATTTCCGCGAGATTCCATGAGAATCCCGTCTAAGGCGAGTTTGACTTTTCTTGACTTTTAAGTCGTCTTTGACTTTTCTTGACTTTTAAGTCGTCTTTGACTTTTCTTGAATTTTAAGTCGTCTTTGACTTTTCTTGAATTTTAAGTCGTCTTTGACTTTTCTTGACATTTGAGCCGCCTTTGACTTTCGTTGACTTTTCAGACTCACCCTTTACTTATACTCCTTCATACTCCTTAATCTAATATTCATTCTACACAATCACAAATACATTTCTTCTTCCTTAAGCAATCAAAACCTTGCCTCCCTCTTTATTTTCGATCTTTGAATCATCATAGCTCCTTCGTTCCTTGATAGAATTCACGTAAGTTCGTCTCATTCTTCTCCTATTCCCCTTACTCCTCATCCGTTTTGATATTAAAATCATCGTCTTCTCGCTTTTTAAATTATCCGTCTTTCTCAAGGTGAAATATATTCATCTTTTATTACCTAATTGTAGGTGGAGACTACTAGGAAAGCTTAGTAATCGATTAAAGACGCGTAAAGGTGACGGTGAAGGATTACTCGATATCATTTACGTGTTTTACATGCTTATATGCTAGAAATCGTATTAGAATACGATTAGTAAGTTTAGGAATCATGTTATGGATGATGAGTGTTGTTATTTGATGATTGTTGATGATGAATATTGATTGTTGATAGTTATTAGAAATGAATTATGAGAATTGGAAATAAAAGGATTGAATTTATGTTGAAGGTTCTCGGGTGACTTGGTAACACATCTCACGGTCGTGAGATGTAAGTCACGGTCGTGAAACCCCATTTCCCGGTCGTGAAATACAAGTCACGGTCGTGACTTGTGCAGTTTCACTGCACTGACCCTTTTTGGTAGAATGATCATATCTCCTTCGTTACTTGCTTGTTTTGGGCTTGTGACCACTCGTTGGAACCCTAAGAGGGTAAGCTATCACCTCCACTTGGAATTTCTGAATTCCCATGTCTAGAACTATAGTTATGATCGTTTGAAGTGGACCCTTGTTTTCGTTGGTTTCCAAACAACATTGTTTTGGAGAGTTATCTATGTTTCTTATTTATTATGCTTCTTAAACTTGGTTTAATGCTTATGTATTATGTATTGATTCATGTTTTGGATATATGATATCTCTTTCGCATGTATCACATATTTTGTGACGGTATTTGCTATGTCCCACTTTGAGTCGGTTTCTCACATATGTTACGGTTTGAGCACGGTTTTGTCTTGTGCTCCGTATTCTCATTCCCTTGGCTACCTTTCCGTTCGTAAGGCTGGAATGTCGGAACGGAGAGGTATCCTACTGCTTAAATGCATGTGTTAGTGGGCATACGACGACGGTGTTGGGAGTTGAACGCTATGCGTTGTTCGACCCGGCCGTCAAATGTTGTGTACTTGCGGAGGATGGTGTATTTGCAAGTAGGTACCGCATGTTA
>JAIUZE010046283.1:0-72869 GCA_022085475.1 Heliosperma pusillum
CATTTTTACCTCATTTTCGTCCCCATTTTGGTCCGTTTACGCGGATTTGCGTGTCTTTAATTGCATTTTATTTCCCGATTTCCCGCGCTATGAATATTGATCTCAATTTGCAGGAATTAAGGCGGAAATGAGGAAATCGGTGCATAAAGACATTGCATGAGTCGGGATTTGAAGATGAGTTGAAAAATGAAGAAATATTTCATCAGGTGGCCCAGGCCGGTCCCCAGACCGGCGGCCGGTCGACCGGCCCAGGCCGGTCCCCAGACCGGCGGCCGGTCGACCGGCCCAGACCACCACTCACTAATGAAAGAAGTGGAAAAGTGAAGAAAAGGCCCCAGGTAGCGCCGGCCGGCCGACCGGCGGCCGGTCGACTACCCGGCCTGCGCCTACATCAGAAGCCATAGAGAGTGATTTGGTGCTCCAGGCCGGTGGGGGACCGGCGGCCGGTCGACCGGCCCAGACCACTATTTCCCATACTTAGAAGATTTTTGAAGATTTTGAAGGCAAAGTTCCTGAAGTCATGCGTGTGCTCCAGGCCGGTCAGAGGCCCGGCGGCCGGTCGACCGGCCGGGAACACAGCATCGCAAAAATCGCCCTCTTCTTCTAATTTCTTCCTTAATTTCGAGGGACCTATATATACCCCCCCTTATTATTTTGTAAGCAGTTTTTTTTAGTTTTTTTAACATTCCTTTTAGCACGAAACCCTAGAAATTTGTAACCCAAATTAATCCCTAATTACTCTCCTAATATTTCCCTAATCTAGTTTAGTTTCTCATTTCAAGTTGTTGATTCTAGTCTTACATTTCATTTTTGAGGTTTGTATTGAAGACTTGGGTGAAGACATTCCCCCATATTCATCAATATAAGTTTGTTTGGTATAAAATCTCTCATCTTTTTTATTGTTTATGCAATTAATTTCCATTTCTAGTTTATAGTTCATCTTTTGATTATTATCTTTATTCTTCTCATAGCATGATGTTGATTGAACTCCCCCTCCCCTTTAGTGTTTTGATTTCCTTTGCCATGTGTGAGTAGATTATCCTCTAGGGTTTAGGGGAGCCTAAGGGTGGATCATGTGGGGTATTAGGGTGGTTAATTAGCAAGTTTGTGGTAAATGATTTGGGTATTGCCCATATGAACACCAAGTGTTTGATGAAATGTGTGAACGAAAGTTACCATTTTATCAAGCATGGTTTGATCTTCTCTTAAGCGACGGTGGTAGAGACGATTAGACTAAGCGTTTATATGGGTGATTTGAGACAAATGCGATAGCTTGTTGATGATTATCGATTGTTGAGACATTAGCAATCGATTTTACTCAAATTATTTCCCCCCTTTGCTAGTTACCCGACTAACCCATAAATCCCCCTAAGGTGAACCCTTCACCCTAGTCTTTCCCTTAATTGTTTTCATCTTTATTACTTAGCGATTACTTGTTTTTCCTAGTTTTTAGTTAACTTTCCAATCCGTCATATTTTAGGCTAGAATAGGATTCAATCGAACTAGTAGTTGACCTCCCCCATCCTCGTGGATTTCGACCCCTTTATACTACTTTTAGTGGGTTATTTTTGATGCTTGTTTTGACGACAAACCGATCATCAAATGGCGCCGTTGCCGGGGATGGCGTAAGGAAACTCGTAGTTTGTTTTGTGTCTTAGATTTAGCAAAGTTACTTGTTGTTTTTGTTGGTTTTTAGTTGTTAGATTATTTGTAGAGTGCCTTGCATTATTGTCTTTCCCTAGTGTGCCCAAAAACACACTAGGAGTCTAACTTGTTTTTGAGTTGCTTTGAGTGCATGCCTAGGGGTGAAGGGTTGTTCTTGAGCCATCCGGAACCCGAAAGGTTGTTTAGGACTCTCCGTGCCAATACACTTGCTCGGGTTAGGAATTCAAGAAGAGTTAGCCATAAACAAGCCAATACTTCAATTGCTTCTACATCCACTCCAACAATCGATTCCCCACAAAACAACACCATTGAACCAATATTTGAAAACCCCTTCTACAATACACAACAAAATACACCACCAAATTCACCACCTACAATACCTCAACAACAAAATCAACCACAAATGACGACTCTACGTGATCGTAACCGTCCCAATCACGATGATACCCAATCTCCAATCAATTTCGGTGTCTTGGCCCCTAATAATTTTGAGATTCACCCGTCTCAAATGAATTCTATTGAGCGGGATAGCTTTGGAGGCCTCCCGGATGAAGATGCTCATGCCCACTTGAGAAAATTCAAAAGTAGGGTTGGAATCATGAAAACGAATGGGGTGCCCGAGGAAAACCTTTGCCTCATGTTGTTCCCATTTTCCCTCAAGGACCGGGCGGAGAGGTGGTTGAATAACCATCCTCCAAACACTTTCACCACTTGGGATGGTTTGGCTAAGGAGTTTCTAAGTAAGTACTACCCCGCCTCCAAACCGGCGATGCTAAGAAACGAGATTACCACCTTCCAACAAGAGGATGGAGAGTCTTTGGGAGAAGCATGGGATCGCTTCATTGATTTACTTGCCCGATGCCCTCACCATGGAATTGCGGATTGGTATGTCACCCAAACCTTCTATCAAACTCTCCTCCCTCAAACCAAGGCCATGGTGAATGCTTCCGCGGGGGGAAGTTTTGATCATTTGAATGACCAAAAAGGGGCGGCATTGATTAAGAAGATGGTTGAGTCGGAATCTAGTTATGGTACTAGTTCTAGAGGAAATAGCTTGAGAAGGAGTTCCAAGTACCCAAGTGAGAACTTCTCAAATGCGGATACCAATGCCAAGATTGATTTGCTCACACAAACTTTCACTAAGGGTTTTGCCGAGCTTCAAAAAGCTCAAAATCAAAGTCAAGGTCAGCATGTGAATGAAGCTAGTGGGTCTTATGCACCTCCCATGGTGGAAGCTTATCAAACCCCCACTTGTGAAATTTGCAATGGATATGGACACACCTTTGAAGTTTGTGGGAACAATGTCTCTTATAACAATGAAGGTGCAAATGATTATCAACATGTGACTGCTTTCCAAGGTATGAACAACAACCCACGGCCCTCAAGGCCTCAATTCCAAAATCAAGGAGCTTATAACCCAAATTCAAATTTCTATCATCCAAGCTCAAAATTTCACCCAAACATGAGTTACAAAAGCCAAAATGTCTTAAACCCTCAACACACACAAACTCAACCTTCCAACCCTCCGGGTTTCTCTCAACCTAGAGGAGGAGGTCAATTTTCTAGAGGAAACTATAACAATCAATTCAACAACTCTCAACAAGGTCAAGGATCCAATCAATTCCAAAATCAACAATTCAATGATCAAGGTTACAATAACCAAGGTAACTTCCAAAACCAAGGTAATTGGAATCAAGGTCAAGGAAATTGGAATCAAAATCAAGGGAACCAAAACTTCAACAATCAAGGCCAAGGTAATTTTTACCAAGGCAATCAAAGCAAATCAAGCAAGCCAAGGGGTTCCCGATCAATCTTTCCAAGGCCAAGGGCCAAATTTCAACAACAACCAAGGGTCAAATTTCAACAATCAAGGTTCAAGGGGGCAACAAGGGAATTTTAACAACAATCAACAAGGAAACTTCAACAACAATCAACAAGGGAATTTTAACAATCAAAGAAACAACAACCAAGGGTCGAGTAGTCGGAATGACTATGCTTTTGCCCTTCCCTTGACAAATCAACCCCACCAAGAGAGTGATCCTTCAATAAGTGAAGTTTTGCAATTAGTCAAAAACATGGAAATCCAAAACAATTTGGCTTTGCAAAATGTCACTAATGCTCACAAAAAGGAGGTGAGAGAGTTGGAAGCTAGGCTAGCTTCCCAAGCTTTGAACAATCCTCAAAGGCCTCCGGGAGGTCTACTTGCTCAAGGGAAAAGCTCCAAGGATGCTTCATCAAGCCACCATGCATGTGCGGTGACTTTAAGAAGTGTACTAGTGCTTGATAACCCCTACATGGATATGATGAATGATGAGATTCCAAATGATGAGCATGTTGAGGAAGGAGAAGAACTTGAAGAGCCCTTTTTGACTCCCACCTTGGAGTCAAAAGATGATGGAAAGGGTGAAGATGGTCAACCCAAAGAGGGAGAAGAAGGGTATGTCGAAATTATGCCTTATGAAGAGGAGATGAACAAGGATGTCAATGATGACGGAGTAGAGGTACAACCAATGGCAAGAGCTAAGGTAACCAAGAAAACTCCCATTCCAACGGTATCTTTTAGCACTCCACTTGTTGTTTCCGATATCCCCTACCCCTCTAGAGCTTTGAAAACTAAGGAAAACTTCAAGTTCACCCAATTTAGAAAAATGCTTGAGGGACTTGAAGTGACCTTACCTTCCACCGATGTTATATTGAACATGCCCACTTACTCAAAATTTCTAAAAGACATCTTGACTCATAAGAGAACTTTGGGTACCCAAGATGTTATGATTATGGAGGCGGAGTGTAGTGCTCTCCTCATTAACCCTAACTCTTTTAAAATGCCAAAAAAACTTGGGGACCCCGGAAGTTTCTCTATCCCTTGTGTTGTGGGGGGAGTCATGATTTCAAGGGCAGTATGTGACAATGGTGCAAGTGTAAGTGTCATTCCCTTAACTATTGCTAAAAGAATTGGACTTGACAGTTTAACCCACACTTCTATGACTCTACAACTAGCGGATAGGTCAGTTAAGCAACCTTTGGGTGTGCTTGAGGACGTACCCGTTAAAGTTGGCAAATTTTTGATCCCCACGGATTTCGTTGTCCTAGATATCCCGGAGGATAGCCACACTCCCATCATCCTCGGTAGGCCCTTTTTGGCTACCGGAGGTGTCCTCATTGATGTGAGGGACGGGCGGCTAACCTTTAGGGTGGGAAACGAAACCCTTGAATTTAATCTTCCTCATCTAGTGAAGGGATCAATGTTTCACAAAGCTTGCTCGGTGGAAGTCATTGAAGAAGTGGTTGAGAAAGTGCATGAAGAGGAGAAGTGTGAAGAAGAAGCTCTACAAGTGGCACTCCATGATGAGGAGATGGGAGATGACCACGAGGTCGATGATGAGCTAATGAAGAAGGTGGAGGGCCTTCTCCCTCCAAAGGTACAACTTAAGCCCTTACCTCCCTCACTTAAGTACTCTTTTTTAGGTGAGGGAGAGACTTATCCCGTTATCATCAATGCTAATTTGAGTGAAGGCCAAGAACTTGAACTTTTGAAAATCTTGAAAACTCATAGGGGCTCACTTGGATATAGCATTGATGATATCAAAGGTTTAAGTCCTAATCGTTGCATGCATAGAATTGTCTTGGAGGAGGGTAGTAAACCTAAGGTAGATGGGCTACGTAGGTTGAACCCTAAGATGGCGGAAGTGGTGAAAAATGAGGTGATGAAGTTGCTAGAGGCCGGGATTATCTACCAAATAACCGATAGTTCATGGGTGAGTCCCGTCCATGTAGTGCCCAAGAAAGGAGGGGTAACTATGGTGGAACAAGAGGATGGGACTATCTTAGCTTCTAGGCCCGTGACCGGGTGGCGGGTGTGCATTTATTATCGCAAATTAAATGCCGCCACCCTCAAAGACCACTACCCCATCCCCTTTATTGACCAAATGCTTGAAAGGTTAGCCGGGCATTCTTACTATTCGTTTCTTGATGGTTATTCCGGGTTTTTTCCAAATACCCATACACCTAGAAGACCAAGAGAAGACCACATTCACTTGTCCTATTGGAGTTTATGCTTATAAGAGGATGCCCTTTGGGCTTTGTAATGCTCCGAGGACGTTCCAAAGATGTATGACGGCAATTTTTGCCGATTTTCTTGAAAAGAGTATGGAGGTCTTCATGGACGATTTTAGTGTCCATAGAGACTCATTTGATCTTGGGTTATTGAATTTGTCTAATGTTTTGCAAAGATGTGAGGAGCACAACCTTGTCCTCAATTGGGAGAAGTGCCACTTTATGGTGGAGGAGGGGGTTGTGCTTGTTCACATCGTGTCTAAGAGAGGCATAGAAGTTGATATGGCTAAGGTTTCGGTAATAGAAAACTTGTCACCCCCTACTAATGTGAAGGGAGTGAGAAGCTTTCTAGGCCATGCGGGCTTTTACCGACGTTTCATCAAAGATTTTTCTAAAATAGCCAAGCCTTTAACTTCTCTTCTTCTCAAAGACACACCATTTGTATTTGATGAATTTTGCTTGAGTGGTTTTTGTAGGTTGAAGGAAGCTCTTGTGACGGCTCCCATAATCCGATCACCGGATTGGAGCCTTCCCTTCGAAGTTATGTGTGACGCCTCCGATTATGCGGTCGGGGCGGTGCTTGGCCAAGTTGTGGACAAGAAGCACCATGTAATCTACTACACAAGCAAACCTCTTGATCAAGCCCAAGTCAACTACTCTACGACGGAAAAGGAGATGCTAGCTATTGTTCATGCCGTGGAAAAGTTCCGGCAATACTTTGTTGGTGCTAAGGTTGTGGTATACTCGGCTCACTCCGCTTTGAGGCAATTGTTAGTGAAAAAGGATGCAAAACCAAGGCTCTTGAGGTGGGTTCTTTTACTTCAAGAGTTTGACTTGGAAATTAAAGACAAGGCGGGGTCGGAGAAGGTTGTTGCCGACCACCTATCTAGATTGACTACCGAAGATCATGGGTTGAAGGATGAGAGTGGCCCGATCAATGAGTGGTTGAGAGAAGATAGTTTGATGATGATAGGTGGTAAATCACCATGATTTGCGGACTTGGCAAATTTGATTGTGAGCGGGTTTATTCCGGAGGAGTTGGATGCTAGAGCTAGAAGGAAGTTGAAGCATGACTCAAAACGCTATTTTTGGAATGACCCACATCTTTTTCGCAAGTGTGGTGATGGCATGTTTCGAAGATGTGTTCCTAGAGAAGAAGGTATAGAGATTGTTGATAGAATTCACAACTCGGCCTATGGGGGCCACCTTGGTACATCTCGCACCATTGCAAAGGTGTTACAAGGTGGTTTCTATTGGCCATCTATGTTCAAGGATATCCACTACTTTGTCAAATCTTGTGATCGGTGCCAAAGAACGGGGAATATTAGTCACAGGAATGAGATGCCCCTTCAAAACATTCTTGAGATTGAGCTTTTTGATTGTTGGGGAGTTGATTTCATGGGACCATTTCCCAACTCTTGCGGGAATGAGTACATTTTGGTAGCGGTGGACTATGTGTCCAAGTGGATTGAAGCCGTTGCCACCCCAACAAATGATGCTAAGGTTGTTATCAAGCTCTTCAAGAACACTATATTTCCGAGATTTGGGACCCCAAGGGTGGTGATTAGCGACGGGGGTTCGCACTTTAGGAAGAGCACTTTCAAGTTCTTACTTTCTTCCCATGGTGTCACTCATAAGACCGCTCTTGCCTACCACCCTCAAACTAGTGGGCAAGTAGAGGTCTCAAACCGTCAAATAAAAGCTATCTTGGAGAAGACTACAAGCAAAGGTAGGAAGGATTGGTCTCAAAAGCTTCCGGATGTTCTATGGGCCCTTCGCACCGCTTTCAAAACTCCACTCGGCACAACTCCTTACAAGCTTGTTTATGGAAAAGCTTGTCACTTGCCAATCGAGTTGGAGCACAAGGCATGGTGGGCCTTAAAGGAGATGAACTTTGATATTGATATGGCCGGAGAGCTACGATTTCTCCAAATGAATGAACTTGAAGAGCTAAGACTTGATGCCTACGAGAGCTCAAAGATCTACAAGGAGCAAACAAAGAAATGGCATGATGCCAAATTGGTTGATAAAGATGTGAAAGTGGGTGACCAAGTCTTACTCTATAATTCTAGAGTCAAGTTGTTTCCGGGAAAGCTACGCTCTAGATGGTCGGGTCCTTTCAAAGTTATCGACATTTCACCACATGGAGCTTTTGAACTTTGGAGCGAAGAAGGTGGTAATTTCAAGGTCAACGGGCATCGAGTGAAAAGATATTTCGATGGAGATGAAAAGGGAACGGTGGAAGTACTCTTCCTTGGGGATCCACTTCCCGAGGAGGAGTCTTGTTTGTAAACTCTTGTGATTTGATAGGTTTGGTGGAGTCCCTCAACAACCACCAATTTTTTGTATATAGCATGCATATTAGGAATAGTTGTGATGATTTGGATTTGTGCACTCGGGTTTTCCGTCTTTAGGAAGAAGTTTTAGGAAAGTTTGAAACATTTGTAGTCGGGTTTGAATCATAACCGTATCATTGGGAATATGTTAGTTGGTTCGAGCATGTTGGTGACTTGGGGTTCTTTGGGAATTTGTTTTGGTTTTGAAGAAGAGGTGAAGACAAGAAGATGTGCTCCAGGCCGGTCGACCGGCAGCCGGGGTGCAGACCGGCCCAGAGCACTCCAGAAGGTGGCTTTTGAAGATGGTGAATTAAGGAGCAGGTATTCCAGGCCGGTCGACCGGCAGCCGGGGTCCAACCGGCCTGGAACACAATGTCATTGAAGTCGAGTTTTTTGCAGAATATTGGCCTGTGTTCTAGGCCGGTCGACCGGCGGCCGGTCTGACACCGGCCCAGAACACATTGTAACTGAACTTTTGAAAGGTTGAAAATTTGAGCTGAAGTCCAGGCCGGTCGACCGGCAGCCGGGGTCCGACCGGCCTAGACTACCTGAACACGCCATAATCAAAAAATCCGAAAAAATCAAATTTTTGCCTTGAGTTCCAGGCCGGTCGACCGGCGGCCGGTTCCTGGACCGGCCCAGAACTCACCCGAGAGCCATTATTTCACTCGTGAGCCTCATTTATTCTTTCATTCTTCTTCATTCAACTTCCTTCTTTCTTCTTTCTTCCTTCAAATCTCCACAAAAACTCCAACAAAACCCACAAAAACTCACACAAATCACCACTTAACTCACCAAATCCAACATTCAACCCACTAATTAACCCACTACTTCACCCAAAATCATCCCCCACCTCAAAAAACCCAATTTTTCCCTCTTTCAATTGAATATTCCGAAAATCAACATGGCTCAACAACAACCAAGGAAAAGGACAAGAGCTCAACTTGAGGCCGAGTTGGAGGCTAGGCTTCAGCAGGTGACGGCGGGAATGGGTCCGGATAACGATTTTCCGGATATCGTCTTCGTAAGCGAAATAGCAAGAGGTAAATTTCAATGTTTAAAGCGTAGACCTCTTCCCCACTCCCGTTTTATTTGCCGGAATACTATGCGGAACCTTGGCCTTGATACGGTCACTCTTGAACTTTTCAAGGGTTTGGGTATGGGGGAACTATACGGGCAGCACTTCCGTACTTACCCCCGTCTCACTTGGGAATTTTTGAGTTCGTTTAGTCATGAGAAGGATAGAAATACGGGTATGGTCAAAATTGTTTCCTTTCGCCTTCTTAATACTGCATTTAACCTTCCCCTTGAGAAATTTTGTAAAGTTTTAGGGGTCAAATTTCATAAGTCGTACAAGGTCCCCGAAAGCTTTAATGTGAATGATGTGTGGACTGCTATATCGGGTTTTGAGTTTGAGAAGGGAACTAAGAGGCCGGCAAATGCTTGCCACAATGCCCCTATTAGGTTTTGGCATAGGTTTATGGGTTGGACGTTGTTTGGGAGAGAGGAGTGTCATAATTTTAGGGCCGATGAGCTTTCGATTTTGGCGGCTTACTTGTTCCAACAGCCGCATAAATTTGGGATCAACATCGGTCATCATGTCGTTATCCACTTCCAGAAAATTGCCAATGACCCGTTTAGCCCTACCGGAATCCATTTAGGGGGGATTGTTACCAAGATTGCTCATGTACTTTGTAGAGATGCTCTAGATGAGCGTAATTTGAGGTGTTTAGGGGGTTACTCATTGTTGACGGAGGACTACGTTTTTAAGAAGCTTGAGTGGGTAATAAAGAGAGTTGAGGACGGGAAGACTTATTGGAGGATTCGAGGGGTAAATTCTATTCCCCTCCCTAATAGTGCGGCTATGAAAGTGGTTCCTGATAGCGCGCATTATCTTCTCCCCTTAGAGGAGGAGAACCCTCCACCACCACCTGAAGAAACCCCGGAAGATCCTTTAGCTCCAGTTACCGCATTTAGGCGAGATCCTACTGCCCCCGTCACTACATATAGGAGAGAGGAGCGGGGCCCCACTTCCACCACATTGCCTTATATGAGCCCCTTCTATCATCAGCAGCAGTGGCGCCCTTGGCCCAATTCATCCCAACCCGACGCATCCACTTCCACCACTACCAGTTACCCACCTTTGGATCCCTCCTTGATCCAGTTCATGGCCGACATGACTTTGGCCTCCGAGGCAGCAGCTACGGAGAGAGAGGCAGCGGCTAGGGAGAGAGAGGCGGCAGCTAAGTGGCGAGAGGAGGAAGCTCGGGATAGAGCTCTTTTGTCGCAGCGGATGGACCGGATGTATTATGACTTGGCTCTTGGCCAATACCCTTCTTACGATAATTGGTGTAGGGAGGGGTATAGGGAGCCAGTTGGCCCACATCCGTCCTATTTCATGTGGCCAGAGGGCGGGTATGATCAGGGTTCTAGGGTGTTTGGTGATTTCAATGTTCAGCCAGACTATTATTCTTCTGCGCCGGGTTTTACTCAGCCGGTAGTTGATGAGGAGGAGGTGGACCCAGAGATTGCGGCTCAGAACGCCGAGTGGTTTGACAGGATGGGTCCACGGTTCGAGATTGTGGAGGGTGGCGGCTCTGGTTCGGGAGCCCAGGATGTAGATGCGTCTTTTGCTGAGGCCAGTCATGGCCAATTTGATACTACATCCTCTGATTTCACTGGATACTCTTGAGGCCGGAAACCCATGAGTATGATCCCTTATAATCCAAATCTTCATCATATTTACATTTTCGCATGCATTTAGATAGTTGTATTATATCTTAGCCTAGTCATCCATTTAGTTTCATCCATTTAGTTGCATCCATTTAGGCTTGCATTAGAATTTAATTTTGTAACATATCGTCACATGTTAGCCTTGCATCCACATAGTGTAGTTTGCATTTACTTAGATCATGACATTGTATTATATCATTTTGCATTTAGTTTTAGGACTTTTATTTAGTTCATGCATTTACTTAGAACTAACCCTCTTGTATATATTGTTCATATTGTGATTTCTCTTCAAAAATCAAAAACCCCAAAAACAAGTTTTTATTTTTCAAAACATTTAAAAAACCCAAAAACATGTTATTTGTTTTGAATTCACCCCTCACACCATGTAAATACCAAGTGTGGGGAGGGAATTCCCAAAAATTGAAAAACCCAAAAAGATTGTTTTGTTTTTCCTTTTCTTTTTTCTCTCCTTCCATATTTGAGTCACTTACTCGGGGACGAGTAAGACTTAAGTGTGGGGAGGATTTTATTTCTTTTGTATATATCGTTGATTTTTGAAAAAAGTTGAAAAATGCCTAAAAATCGAAAAATTTGAAAATTTTCCAAAAAATATATGTTTAGATTAGTTTGTATATAGTTTATTTTGTATATATTGCCGTGTGTTTCTTTTTATCTCCATCCATAGGTGCGCCCCACATCATATGAGGCACGAAAAAGGGAAAATGAAGACGCTTTGGTGAGATCTTTCCTATTTCTCTTCTCCCTTATCTCCTTTCCTTCTTACTTGAGGACGGGATGTGTTGATGACGATGGTGTGAATTTTGTTGATTGGCGTGTGTGCCACTTGTGTGCTGTTAGGAGATAGCATTAGCTTATGTGTCATATAGTCGGTTAGAGCATGTGCATTTAAGTTGTATATATGCTAGATTGCATCATGGCATATAGTTGCATTTAGAAAAATGTTTTAATAATTGTCTTTTTGGAAAACTTGTTGAATGTGCATAGTCCATTTTTGCTACTTTTTTATTCATAAAGTGTTCATCTTAATCGTGGAATTTTAGACGCCCTGGGTTGTGCATTTCTAGTGAGTTTTAACCCGTCTACTAATGCCGAGCCACGAGTTTGCGCTTATTCCACCTCGACACCCTCGATTGATGTGATTATTCCGATGGTAGAAAGAATTCTTAGGTGACCGTTCTTGCTATGCAACCAACCATGATTCATTGTTCTTCCACTTTTGATCAAAAAAGGAAACAAATCAAACAAGCTGAAAATATTGAGTCAATTATCATCTTTTCTTGTTTTCGTCGAGGAAGTGCAAAACGGAACTTCTAGGGATTCTAGTGGGCCCATATCTAGGCCCCCTTTCGATGCCACTACGGTGGGGATACCCCTATTGTTGGTTCCGACCGCATGTCCTTGACGGAAACCGTGTGCTTTCATGCCAAAAATTGCAAACCAAAATGCAAATCAAAAAGAAAGAAAAAGAAAAAGAAAGCAAAGTGTGAAATGAAAAATTTTCCAAGCAATAAGACTCAAATCTCAATTTCCTTTTATCCTTCTTGAATCATTCACCTTTGAAGTTGCATAGTGAGACGGGACGACCCTTGTGTCTCATTTATTTGAGAAACGTGAATTCCATATGCTATTGTGCTTAATAACGTCACGAGGATTTCATTTCCATCTTCCATTTTATCGCTTTTGGCCAAGCAAATAGTAGACGGGGTTCGAAATTTTCATTAGACTTGCACCGCTAGGAGGCGAATATTTTTCCATGCTTTATGATATTAGTGGCTTACAAGGATCATGCATTATTTAAACGGTTTTCCTTTTAGATATTTCCGTCACATGGATGAGGCATGTGATTTTTCTTTTGTTAGATGCATCTTTGTCGTGTTCTTACGTGTTTTTCATTTGGATGCGTCGAGATTTTGAGCAAGCCCCTACTTGCCTTGCAAGGAAGTACTCTACCTCATGAGTATCTCGTTGTGAGTTGAAGGGACGGAGGAGGCCCGTTAATTGCCTACCGTCGGATATTATTAATAGTTTAGGTTGTAGCCTTAATATTAGAGTAGTATTGAATAAGGGTACTTATGGGTCTCGAATTTTGTTTACTTACTCGGGGACGAGTAAGTCTTAAGTGTGGGGAATTTTGATAAGCATTCATTTAGTCACATTTTTACCTCATTTTCGTCCCCATTTTGGTCCGTTTACACGGATTTGCGTGTCTTTAATTGCATTTTATTTCCCGATTTCCCGCGCTATGAATATCGATCTCTATTTGCAGGAATTAAGGCGGAAATGAAGGAATCGGTGCATAAAGACCTTGCATGAGTCGGGATTCGAAGATGAGTCGAAAAATGAAGAATTGAACCTCCAGGTGGTGCCGGCCGGCCTATTGACCGGCGGCCGGTCCACCGGCCTAGACATCAACTCCACCAATGAAGAAGTTGAGAAAAATGAAGAAAAAGCCCAGGTAGCGCCGGCCGGTCTACCGGCGGCCGGTCGACTACCCGGCCCACACCTACATCAGAATGCATGTGAGAGTGATTTGGTGCTCCAGGCCGGTGGGGGACCGGCGGCCGGTCGACCGGCCCAGGCCACTATTTCCCATACTTAGAAGATTTTTGAAGATTTTGAATGCAAAGTTCCTGAAGTCACGCATGTGCTCCAGGCCGGTCAGAGGCCCGGCGGCCGGTCGACCGGCCGGGAACACAAGACTGAAAAATTCGCCTCTTCTTCTAATTTCTTCCTTAATTTCGAGAGACCTATATATACCCCCCCTTATTATTTTGTAAGCAGTTTTTTAGTTTTTAACACTCCTTTTAGCACGAAACCCTAGAAATTTGTAACCCAAATTAATCCCTAATTACTCTCCTAATATTTCCCTAATCTAGTTTAGTTTCTCATTTCAAGTTGTTGATTCTAGTCTTACATTTCATTTTTGAGGTTTGTATTGAAGACTTGGGTGAAGACATTCCCCCATATTCATCAATATAAGTTTGTTTGGTATAAAATCTCTCATCTTTTTTATTGTTTATGCAATTAATTTCCATTTCTAGTTTATAGTTCATCTTTTGATTATTATCTTTATTCTTCTCATAGTATAATGGTGATTGAACTCCCCCTTCCCTTTATTGCTTTGATTTCCTTTACCATGTGTGAGTAGATTATCCTCTAGGGTTTAGGGGAGCCTAAGGGTGGATCATGTGGGGTATTAGGTTGGTTAACTAGCAAGTTTGTGGTAAATGATTTGGGTATTGCCCATATGAACACCAAGTGTTTGATGAAATGTGTGAACGAAAGTTACCATTTTATCAAGCATGGTTTGATCTTCTCTTAAGCGACGGTGGTAGAGACGATTAGACTAAGCGTTTATATGGGTGATTTGAGACAAATGCGATAGCTTGTTGATGATTATCGATTGTTGAGACATTAGCAATCGATTTTACTCAAATTATTTACCCCCTTTGCTAGTTACCCGACTAACCCATAAATCCCCCTAAGGTGAACCCTTTACCCTAGCCTTTCCCCTAATTGTTTTCATCTTTATTACTTAGCGATTACTTGTTTTTCCTAGTATTTAGTTAACTTTCCAATCCGTCATATTTTAGGCTAGAATAGGATTCAATCGAACTAGTAGTTGACCTCCCCCATCCTCGTGGATTTCGACCCCTTTATACTACTTTTATTGGGTTATTTTTGATGCTTGTTTTGACGACAAACCGATCATCAGTGGGCACCCCCCATGTGCTTCTCCACTCACCCTTGATGGGTATTTTGTGAGAGAATATGGTATCCGTCTTAAGCTTGCGACGGATAGTGTCCGTCACAAATGAGAATTTGTGATAAAAGAAAGGCTTACCTCCGCCGGCTTGTTCACTCATGAAACCGCTTAGTTGAGTTTGAGTTTGGCTACCAACACCACTTGCGGTGATACCATGGTCGTTCCTCAAGTGCCGACTCATACTTCCAAACCCGGTTCCAATGGACCAAGCATAAGATTTCATAATCTTTTTTATGTCACGGCAAACCGTGCATACACAACGAAAATGCCTTGGTTTATTTGGGACGGGCACTTTCTCGTAATATTTCCATACATAGGACACTTTTCCTGATGGTTTACTTCCACCCGCTTCTTCTTCTTCTTCTCCTTGTTCAACTTCTTCATTACGGTTAGAACCTACAATAAATTAAAATAATATAATTAGATATGTGAAATTGTGAATCAAAAAAAAATTGTAGTAAAATAAATAATAACACTAATTAAAAATCGAAATTGAAATATAATAATAACACTAATTGAAAAAAAAATTTATTACCCTCTTGAGACGCAAACATGGCTTCAAATTCTTCCGGAGTATAATCTCTTCCCTCTTCCATTTTTTATATAATTATAATTTTTATATTTTTATATAATAGTAAGTATTAAAATTATATTGTAACTATTATAAAAACTTGAAAATTGATATATGTAAAAATGTAGAATAGAATAGATAGAGAAGTGAGAAAGTGTGAGGATTAGTGTTAGAATTAGGGGGTATTTATAGGAAATTAAGTAGGGAAAAAACAAAAAAAAAATTAAAAAAATAAGAAAAATGGCATATAGCCGTTACTCCAACAGCTATATTTGGGTGGGGCGGGGCGGGGCGGGCTGGGGAGCGGGCTGGGGAGCGGGCCGGGCTAATAATCATGGACCCGGGCCCGGCCAGGGGGGAGGGGCGGGCTGGAACGGGTCTGGCAACGGGCCGGGCCGGGCCGGGTCATAATAGCCAGATGGCCGGGTCGGGCCGGGCCGGGCCGGGCTGACCGGCCCTTTTCCCCATGTCTAACGGACCTTAAGTAAAGAGTTAAGGGAAGACTCGAATCTGGTACATCATACATTAGAAATTGCATGAGTTTGTTGATGCTTAAACTTGCACCTTACCAATGTCAATATGCCTCGAAAATCACTACTTAGTTAAATTTAATAAAATACATATTTTATAGTTATATATGTATGATTTTAATTTTGAAAAAGTTTTGACAATAAATTTAAATAAGTAAAAATAATACTTGATATCGATTACAACTCATTACCATTTCCAAAACCATAACTGAACTTATAATCAATCTCTTCCGATATCTCATTACTCGAGTTAAGAACATTGTTTGCCCCCATTTCAACTTATTTCTCACCAAAGTCCACTATAAAAAAACACACGTCATTCAACTTAAATTCAATTTAATTAATCTCGTTTGAAGCTGTGTCTAAAATGTGTCTAAATACCATGGACATGTGTCAAACACATGCCCAAATAGAAAAAGAAAGTTAGACATTAGGTGTCTGACACGTTTTAGCCAATTAGGCGGAGTGTCCATGCTACTTAGGTTATAAGCCTATAGTCTAATCCAATGCCGATTAAGAGGAGTGTCCGTCCATGCTACCTGCCCTAGGAAACCAACTCAACCAAAAGTCTAAGCCAACGCATGCATGGTTGGAATTTCAAAATCGCTTTTATACTCTCACACGCCCCCTCACATGAATGCCCTTTGGGCTTGAAGTAATACATGTAAGCAAACCATTTTAACTATAAGTTTAAGTTTGTGGCTAAAGTCCCAAGATCGGTTTTATACTCTAGCCATCCATCCATTAATTTTCCTTAAAACTCTGTATTTTCATACCCCTCAAATAGTTATAGACTTACATGTGATAAGTTAATTACATGTAAATATAACCGTACACAAAATAAGTAAATGAAAATAAGACGACATCATCAGATGATACCGAATATCGATACCACCTCCTTCAAATACAACATGTAGTATCTAGTCAAATGACCCGACTTTACATAAAGGGCACCCAAAAGCGAATGGGCCTACAAATACAAGAATCCATTGGTGTTAGTTTTATACATGTAGTGAATGAATAGTGAGACTAGAGGTCAAAAGAACAATGAACACTAGTAGTCTAGTACTATTTTATAGCATAAATGTTCGTTCCCTTGAAATCAATTAATCCAGGGAAGTGCTAGGGCGACACCGGGTGTTACCGAGTTTCGGTGACACCCTAATATAAAAAATAAAAAAAAAGTAAAAAGTAAAAAGTATATTTCTTTTTTGCGCCAACGTCATAGGGATTAAACAGTAATTCACTCTATTACGGAATATGTTAATAACATAAAATTAAAAAAACTACTAATTAAAACTAAAATTTATCTTATATTTTACAACTACAAATATCATAAAAAATATGTATGTTGATCATCAAATCATATGTTTACCATTCACAAAAAAAGAAGAGATAATTCTATTGCCAAATGTGAAACGGCAAATACCTTACAGAAATTTCGTCCATTAAATTCATAAATATTGTTGTGAAATGTTCAATTTTATAAACGAAAAGTAGAAATATAACTTGCTCATTAAATTTGGTGTGTTTTAATTCACATGGAGAAACAAATTAACATTTGTTTTGGTGGAGATAAATCGGCACTTCATCTAAACAAGATTGTTCTTGGTAGAACTTAGATTTATCATTGGCATTACTCCATAGTTTTGATTATGTTTGGCATTCACATAGAAGAACAAATTACAATTGTTTAAACACCAGCCATTAGCATTTTCGGTAGTTTACAAAGATCAGTAATGTACATGTTTGTTCCACCAAAATAACTTATTATTAATCATTTTGTTAAATTAGCTTTATTAATGTTAAATTCCTACCTTACCCTTTATCATTAATTTCTAAGAAATTTGAATTTTGATAGAAAGGAAGCAAAATATATAAGTAAATTACAATAATACCCTGGGTGTCGCTCAATTTGAGTAACACCCGGTGTCGCCATCTCATTTTCCATTAATCCAAGATTCCAAGCAAAAGATTTTCCCATAAAAAAGGGAAAAAGAACAAATAAAGGATGAAAAGGAAACAAAGCAAAATGATTTGTTACTCTATTCAACAGATTTCAATTGATACATTCATTCTCATAATCTCATGTAACAAATCCCACTGTTCATATACAATTAATCGTACACTATAACGTATCCGTTTCCAAATATATTACTGACGGAATTTAAAATCAAGATCATGAATAAAACCTCTCATGACTTTACCAGCTAATTTAGCCGATAACATCCAAGTTTCCAAATCTCTAAACCCGTCTCGGCCTTAGAGCAAATACATTGTACCATCCAAACGACCAATTTTAAGTCGATCAAATGAACTTAACGTAACTTAACTTAATTTAACTCAAATCTTTGTGACGGACTTCTCCAAAACCCGGCATCCCTAAACCGATCCCACATCTGTTTATCCAACTCAACGGCCTCGGCCGACCCGTCTATGGAAACCTTAACCTTTTCAAACTCCTTCAAATCAACGTCTGACAACTCATCAGCGTACCCCACCACAGACAGCCGAGCTGGCTGCTGACGTTGCTGATGTTGGTACACGTGGACATGAACCCCACCACCACCGCCATTACCGTTGACCAACCCATGTTCATTGATCTTGTTTTTTTTAGGACTCATGTTGACGTTGACCGTGAGTTTCCGTCGATGTTTCTTCCACATTCGACGGACAACGGAAGACGGAACTTTATAAACCGCTAAGAGTAAAAACTCGAAAAGAACACATGGACAACAACAACAAACGACACAAATATCCGCTGTTGTGTTTCCTGCGACTTCTCCGACGTTTGACTTTGACTTTTTGTGACGAGTTTCTTTTGGTGGTTGTGTTGGGGTTACCGGTTGACGTCGGTTTGTTGTTACCGACGTTGATCTGACGGATATTTTACCCGTCATTCAACTTACTCTTAAAGTCTCTTGTAAAACGGTTTTACTATTTCCCCAGTTTTGTGTAAAATAGATCTATGTTTTGACCTGTCATCCAATATATACTAGTCTCCTGTAAAACGGTTTTACTCTGGTTTCGGAAAAAAAAAAAAACTAAAGTTACGAGGAGATCACAACTCGTACTAGTGAAAACGTAAGTTATCAAAAGAACCCGTTTTACGATAAATGTTATGGGGAATATGAGAATAATTATTTTTTTTTTTTTTTTTTTGGGTTGATTGTGTAAAGAGGAAGGTTTTTTTGTTTGGAGGCAACAGAAAAAAATGTGGAGAGGGGAAAGGGTAAGGTGTATATTAGTGTGTGTATATATATATATAGGGAATTAATATAATAATTACATTACAAATGCTTTCGGTTACTACGACGAGTTTTACTTTACTTTACTTTATCTACTGCCTTTAATTTTAGGTTATTTATTTATGTATTTATAAATACAAATTAATTTGTCTTTCGGCTATATTTTTTGTTTTACAAAAATATATTCCTTCCTACTTACTCATTTCTTCCCTTTTCCCTTTTGCACAAAAATTAAGAACATTAATTTGGACCACAAAAAACACATTACCCCACATACAAATAAATTTTGGATCACATAAAACACACAATCCCACATCCAAAAAGGGAAATAGTGAATAAAATCCGACTTACCCAATAAGAAAAGAGGGAAGAATGACCGACTAAGAGGGAGTATATATTATATAGAGAAAAAGTATGTTATTAACAATATAACAAATTATGGGCTATTTAGGATTGTGAGAAGTTAGTTTGAGTTGATATGTTTTGAATTTATTGAGTCGGGTGAGGCGGATAGTTTTTATGTTGTTTCGGATGGGTTGATATTTGGTAGTTTTAGACTAGGTCATTTTTTGATAAAGGTTTCTTCGCCAAGTTGTTTCAGGTTAAGTTATAAAAGAGTGTTGCAAATTGGTTATTCGGGCCTTTGTGAACTCGAGTTCAGATTCGACTCGAAACTTGTTGAGTAAAAAAAAATTGAAGCTTGGGTTCGAAGTGAGCACGATTTGTCGTTATAATCGTACTTCTTTTTTTTAATCATTTTCTCACTTTAAATATTTAAAAAAAAATTACATATATATTTGTAGCAGTGTCATTTGTTTATGTCAAATAACATGTAACTTGAAAAACATACTCTGTATTTAAGAAGAATAAAAATTATATAAGACAAAGTAAATAAATAGCTAAGCCGAGCCCGAGTGAAATTTTGATCTGAGTATTGCTAAGCTCAAGATTGATTCGAATTTGCTCAAACTCACTTTGAGACTGGAGTTAATGATAGATTTAACCTTACTCAAACCAGTAAGCTTTTTCATCGTAAATTAAAACTCCACCAGTGCTACAATAACTCCCTAATCCCTTCCCCTCTTTTAACAACCAGCTCGTCTCACTGAAGACCAACACTATCCGTCACAATATTTGTCACAAGTTAAAGATGGATAGTGTCCATCTTACAATATGCAAGTGGAAGTGCAAGTGATGAGCTCCACTTGGCACTTACCCTCCCCACTTACATATTATGAGAAAAACATTATTCGTTTTCAGTTTATGACGGGTGACGCCTGTCTTCGTTCATAATTTGTGTTGGACAAAACTCCCAAAATAATGGTACAAAAATAAATGAAATGTGACACGTAAGAGTGAGGGGATGAGGATAATATTACAAATTTACATAGACATGGTGGGGTCAGAATGTCAGATTGACTGGATTTATTTGGAAAAAGAAGTGGTAGGTGGAAGTTAAAAAAAGAAAGATCCAACTGTCAAAATCAGGAACTGTGACTTGTAAGTGTGCAACTGTGCAAGACAAAGATGTAAGTGAGTGGATGGTTTGTCTACTTTACCACGTCAGGATCTTGTTTCAGACGGATCATTTTGGTTTAAAACAATAAGATGAAATTTTGTAACTATTTTATAGTTATATGTAACCACTATTGAAAACAAGTTGATATAAGTTACGGTTACATTTTATCAAAAAGTGGCAACATAATCTCATTTTATTTTTAAGACGGATATGGCCGTCTGAAATAAGAATTTCGGTACATTTATTTTGTCAATCTCTTTTTCATATCTTTCTCGCTTCTCAACCCGTTATAAGTTTTCAACGGGTTAAATATTTTTTATTTTGGTAGATCAGACAATCCTAAAGAATCACAAATAAATTATATTTCTCTACTTATGTGAATAATATTTGACTCGTCAAAAGCATATACTTCCTCCATTCAACTCCACACTACAGGTTTCTATTTTGGACACTATTTTACAAGTCGGAAGAATCTTTCAATTTCCGTCTAATATATAAGAGAAATATATTCATGTGGGATCTTGTTTGATTCGTCTTTATGAGTACATTAAAAATATCTAACTCGTATAATTTTTGCAAATACGTAGCGAAATATATTTACGACACAAAACACGCGTTGACAAACGTGAAAAAGCAAATGTGTAGTGTGGAGTTGAATAGAGGGAGTAACATATATGCTTGTTATAAATGAGAATTTATGCTTCATAATAGGGTCGGTCAAACGTACAAGTCAAACCGAGTAGGGCCTGGCCTAAGCCCTGAGGTAGGTCGGACCTGACTTGTTGAATCCAGGCACGACCCAAGGAGAGGACTTGCCGGGTGGAGGTGGCCCGGTCCCGGACCAAAGAACATTGAACTGTATTGTAATTTTGTCATAACCAATATATATTCATGGAGTAGTTCCTAATTTGGACCAATTTGCATCAGCTTATTAAGCCTTGATTAACCTATTATACGTATATATACATAGCACTTTAAATTAAATTAAATTAAATTAAATCTATTATTAATAGGAATAGGAAATGGAGGCTAAAAATGGCCTTTCAAGTGTGGCTCAAGACTTCTTAAGATCATAGAAAATTTGATCCCTTACCCAAAACAAACAGCTAGCTAGATAGCAGCATCATACGATTTAAAGCTTATATAGTTATATTGACTCCAAATTATACTGGGAGACCGTCTTTTAATAAACGATCATTCTGTATTAAAAATTGACCATTTTTATTACTATTAGTAAAAATTATTTGTACATTTTAAAAGTGATTACTTTTTAACATAAAATAGTCAATGTTCGCTAAGAATCTTTACAATAAAACTCATAAAATTTAAATTAAAGCTCATTAACTTTATTATAAAACTCAAAATCTGTTGTATACAACTAGTTGTATAATATAGTTACTGGTCTCAACTCTCACGCGAACGGTATAGTAAGCACACGTAGAGTCGTAGACGTGTCATATTCCGCAAATGACGCTACACTGTTTGCTAACCCTAAAATACAACGTAATCACACACTAAACTCTAAGTAGGAATAGTTTAGTGGTATCATTATACAATTGTTGGTCGATGTAACTATATACAGACTGAATTTCAATCATTCTCTCCGTCCTAGTCATTTGTTTGACTTTAATTAAATATACTCACAAAATATAAAAGTAAAACAAACAAACGATTGAGATAAAAGATGTATCTAAAGTGGCTACAACATCACTCAAAATTGTATCTCAAAAATTTTTAAACCAACAAATTAATATTCCCGCCTAAATTAAATGACTTTTGAACGACCGAGTACATTTTATTTTTAGCATTTCGATTTCTCTATATTTGTATAACAACATTTTGTTATTTGTGTCAATAATCTAGCTTTTATTTGTTTAAGACTTTAAGTTGATTTAGTTTAGAAGAATGGAATGGTAAATGGAAAATGAGAGGTATATGCTTCAATATGCTATTATTGCTGACATTGTATAATTTTGTAATGAAGTTCTACTGTCGCATTAGCCGTCCAAAACTCGATCTCAAACATTTTAAATGTTTTACCAAGTACGTATAATAAGAGGTGCGTCATGATCACTCGTATGGTTCAAGATGAGTATATTCGTTTTAACAAAAAAAAAAAAAAAATTAGATATTCCATATATACAAATTCCTGGTTTAAACGGGGGATCCGTCTTATTGTTTCAAATAAGTCGCCCCGTCTAAAGCAAGACATTCACTACCTAACTATAATATATTATCTAATGATAATATTCCTAATATGATAATATATCTCTAATATGAATGAATGAGGTGAACTGAATGTAGCTGAAGTGAGAGTTTATTTTGTGACGAAATAAATTGAACATAATTTAATTAAGGGTAATGATAAATACAACCCAGTGGGTTGTACTTAAGAATTTAATATATTTCCTTAAGTAGAATTAAAGTTGGAATTTATGACAAAATTACGCGTATATTGATGTCACTAATGCTTATTTTAAACTTTTATTTCCTTTTTTAGAC
The DNA here is from genome assembly GCA_022085475.1 of Heliosperma pusillum. Taxonomy (NCBI): domain Eukaryota; kingdom Viridiplantae; phylum Streptophyta; class Magnoliopsida; order Caryophyllales; family Caryophyllaceae; genus Heliosperma; species Heliosperma pusillum. The sequence goes on from JAIUZE010046283.1 coordinate 22,945, forward strand.
CCTTAAATACAACCCAATGGATTGTATATATCATTTTCCTTTAATTAAATAGTGCAAAGCTAAATTGAAGGGTTATCTTGAAAAAATAATTATGTAGGTATGTTTTTCTGTGCACATAGAAAAAATAATTATCTAATACTCTCATGAAACTCTGGAAAAAGGAAACTAATTTTCTATGTTTTGAGACTTCCGATATATACTTGTTATTTCCTATGATATTAGTATTCAATATTAATTAATATTTTTCTATGTTTTGGGACTTTGTGTTTCCTACACACACTCCCTTCTCACAATATACAGGAATACATTTTAAAAAAAATTGTAGTTATTTGATTTTTTTTTATATAAGGTGTAGTTAGTTGATTTTAGAAGTCCTTATTTTAGAGAGATATGATGTACAACATTCTCATATTAATATAAAATTAACGACTTACTCGGTAACAAAGTGTGAAAATAATTGTTACGGAGTATTATAGTAAAATTGAAGAAACGCGGATAAGCTAAGCTCGAACTGTAAATCATCATGGACACTTGAGCAAATTTAACGATCCAAACTTTATTAACCTCGCGTATAGCTCATATTTGATGATGCTAAATACTCATTCCGTACCAATCATTTTTATTCGTTGTTAGGGTATTTTAATCAGAGGCAAATAAATGATTGGAACAAGAGGAGTATGTGTTTAGGCTTAAAGTTAGTTTGATAGAGTTTGAATCGGGTATTAACCAATCCAATTCCGAAGACTTAGATCTGACTCATTTACTATACTACATTGATTTACAACGCTATGTTGTCTTCTTTCCTAGAATGAATAATTGGTGTATCATGTTAGACATGTATGTGATGTACTGATGTGAAACCGTAAGTCTCATTGAAAACGGGTATATCCGTCTTTAATGAAGACTGGTCGAATACCCTATTACAAGGAGACAAGTTGGAGAACAAGTGAGGAATTAAATGGATCCTTGCCCTCCCACTTGTGTCCTTGTGAGAGGAAATTCGACCCGTCTTCAACGATAATTTGTGGATGTATTTATGTGAATACTTTGTATATTTGATTAGATTAGCATAAAATGGATTGCTAATGTCATGATTCAATATATGACTAATGTAACGCCGCTATGTGATGTGGAGCTTACAAGGATACCAACTTTATTTTGATAAATAAAACACACAGATTAGTCCTACATGACACTTATAATCATGCACAAATGGCCTTTTGCGACTTTGCAAGTGTGTCCACTCTCACTTATTGTCAAGTGTCAATTTAGTGCCACTGCCTTAATATACTACTCTTATTACCATCAGCTCGTCTTACTGAAGACGGACACTATCCGTCACAAGCTAAAGACGGATAGTGCCTCTCTCACAATATACAAGTGGGAGGCACTATCCGTCCTCAACTTGTAACGGATAATATCCGTCTTCAATGAGAATTTATGATTTATTACAAATGAATGAATGATCACTTTGTTTCATTTGTTTTGTTTCGTGACTTGTATAGAACTGTATTTGTGGTAGGTCTTTGGGTTTATCCCTTTTTTTTTTTAATAATAAAGGGTAAAACTGAGTTTTTTAGTTACACGGATATTTTTCGCCTAAACATATTGGTGTCATAGATCCCGATCCTGAAAATTTTCAGGTTAGCTCACTAATTAAATATCAAATATCGGTATGAAACTATGAAACTAAGAGAACTTAGAGGAATTTCAGTTGCATTGTATAAACTGACTAAACATTACAAAAGGAAATACTAACCACTCAGAAAGGGTTCAGTTGTTTCTAGCAGCCTGTTTGCACTTTTAGACTCCTCCTTGTCTTGCATTCTCGACTTATACGAGTATAAGGCGATTTTACCTGAGCATTATTTGAAAACCGGATGCATATTAAAGGTTTCCGTAAATAATAACTTGGCTGGAAACCGTCGTTTGAGAGATATAGGCAGAAAAGGTAGGTTGGCTGTCAAGCGGAATTCCTGCACATAAGGCCTTGTTACTGATGATATTCATATCATCTAATTGGTGGAAAAGCGGGTTCAAAAGAAGTATGAATTACAGATCTTCAAGTTACATTACAGGATGACATAATAATTCATGTTATGGCGGACAGAAATCAGTTTTCTTTGATTCTCAGGAACTCTTGACGGACCGACAGACAAAATAGCTTGGCTGTCTATCTCACTATCCTACACACAATAGTGCTCGCTTCGTCAATCAAGTTCTGAACATCTTGTAGCTCTACTCGCATCTTTTCAGATGGAAGTCTTGTTTGGCATTCATTTCCGAATACGAGTCGACTAGTTCTCTTCACGATCTCTGTCCTTTCAGACTCAAATATATCAACCTTTATCGACATCGTACACATATCTTCTTCCAAAATTTTCAACTCCTCTTCTCTTAAACAATCTTCAAATGTACACTGTTGGTACTCGGCTATTAAATTATCAATTTCGATTTCTCCATTCTCTTTCACCTCCATGAGAGCCGTCTTTTCGTTAATTACATTCTCCAAGGCATGCTCAGTGTCCTCGACATTTTTTGCAGCCTTTTGCATTTCCAAACTCACAATCTGAATCTCCTTGTTGAGCTTTTGGCGCTTTAGATCCAAATCTTCAGCATCCTTCTTTATAGCGCCAAGCTTTTCTCGGGACTGATTGATCTCATTTTGTAGTTCTGTTTTCTGTTCCTCAGACTTTAACAGTTCAGTTGCCTTACTACCGATTCTCCAACTACTGTGGCCTAATGAACTTTCATCTCTCTGAACATTGTCTATGGAAATAAGAACCCTTTCGTTTTCTTGTCGTTGATTCTCTTCCTCTAGTTTGGCTTTCAACGACAATAAATGGTTCCGCGTTTCAGCTTCAGTTTCTTGAATCTCTCTCTTTTTGGCTCTGATTTCGTCGCTTTGAGCCTGAAGACAGGCTAGATTGTCCTTCTTTTGATGGAAGAAGGACGATGACGCATCAATCCTTGCCTTTGCTCTTGTTACTCGCTGCTCATAGTAAGAAAATGATGAAACAATACTTGTAAGTGTGACTCTAATTGCAGCAAGCTTATTATCAATAACAGCCCGTCTGGACTGAAAATCCAAAGAGCGGGTTTTATTGGATCCAATCTCCTGTTGCTTGAATTGGATGTGATCCTTTTCTGCTTCAATTTCTTTAGAGATGATATCACACTTGAGAACGGCTTCCTCAAGAACTCGAAACTCATTAATATAATTGGCAGAATTTAATAGATTTTCTCGGGCTTTGTCGAGTTCGACCCTCAAGAGAACAAGTTCATCCTCCATTTGCGAATAATAACACGTTCTACCATCAACTTCATTATCTGTAAAATCCTCAGATTCACGAGGGAAGTCAAAGGCTGTGTTATGTTCGTCCTTCTCAACAGACCTCATTTTATCATCTATCATTGTTCTGCAGACAGGAGAGCTTTCCGACTCCTGATTCTCATGTAGATTTGTAAGATCCTCAGAAACACCAGCAAAGTCAAAGGTTGTGTTTTGTATATCCATCTCAACAGACCCCATAACATCTTCTTCTAGGGCATCTTCTTCAGCAAACAGAATATGCTCATCCACATCCTTAATGGTACTTGCATCAATAGAATAATCAAAATGATGTGGATGCTCTAGTACGTCGACCTCAACAAGTTTTACCGAGAAGTCAGAATTTCCAGTTTCCAGGGAGTTGTCATGCAAGGCAGATGAAAGCTTCCTCTTCAAATCATCCCTCTCCTGCATTGCTTTCTCATATAAACTCAGCAGCTTCTCATTTTCCTCATGCAATTCGGCGAGTTGATGCTCTAAATCCTCCAAATGTTTCCCTTCTGCACCTTCCATGTCAGGAGCCATACCAGTAATTTCAGTGTTTTGAGCTTCATAATTGCCACCATCTTCAGCATTTAAACCGACTTTGGTATTCTTCTCCTCAACTGCCTTTTCATACAATTCTATCAACTTGCTGTTGTCCTCAACTAAAACTTTAACCTTAGCTCGTAATTCATCATTCTCTTTTGAAAGAGTAATGGCCAATTCATGAGCTTCAGCTTCTCTCTGACTTGCTGCTGCTATAGCATCAACCATTGCTTTCAGCTCTAGCTGATTGCTGGCATCACTTGTAAGGGTGGAAGGAACTTCACTTGACAATGTTGAAATTTTATCTGTTGTTACTTCAGCAGATCTAAGTGTCTTCAACTCAGTTTCTAAATCCTTCACGTGCCTGCCCGTCGTAATAAAAAGTAAGATAAATAGCTTATCAGGAATACCTAGAAAATCTAAATCACTCAATTGTTCTCTGTGTTAAGAGTTATATTCCATCAAACCAAATTATCACTTGGATAAAAACACGAGATTGGCTCAGACAAAATGAAGAAGAAAATTTGCGTAAAAAAATCAGCACTGCGAGTCTGTGACTGAGCAATGGAGAACATTTGACAGCCCAGTTTCTTACTGTAACCACCACAAGTCTCCTGTAAAGCTGCTTTATGATAAAACAGTCAGACGGTTTTGCATGGCTGTTTGACTTGTAACCAAAATGATTCAGGGTAAAAATACCTGTCCAGCTTCTCTTCTTCCTCCAGTCTAGAGTCAAGTTTTTTCCGTAAAGAATTAATTTCTGCCTGGTGCTGAAAAGCCTGTCAAGAAGTATCTTATTAGTACAAAACACCTGAAGAATAATCTGAAACTTAGATAATAGCTAGAAAGTGGTTTTGTGATCACACCTGTAGCTGCAAGAATTCATTTTCCTCTTTAATGGATGATAGCCCAGGTAATGCAGACTCCTGATTAAGGAAGAATCACACGGTAGAAGGATCAAGTTAAAGTACACTAGTACATCTTACATAATATGGTGACATGACAAATTAATAAAATGGTAAAGAACCATGTGAATCGAAGGGAGTACCATTTCTCTCAATTATATTACATTGGTGACATGACAAATGTCGACTTTGACCATCAATTTCTCGAAATATGAGTAGAGGTACGATGAAATTTTAGACGTATTATTAAAATAACTATTATTCAGATCATCATTTTCAAAAAGTTGTAAATCTATTAAATATTGTGAAAAAATGTTGACCAAAGTCAAATCCTTTTAACCATTAAAATCAAATGAAGACAATATAAATATAATGGAGGGAGTATATTGTGTTGGTAATAAGGGTAGATGATGTGGAAGGATTGAGCTACTGCTCTTTGAGATATTGGGGACTGCACCATCTCAACCAAAACCTTAATATATTATAGTTATGTTCTATTAATATTAATATGAATGAAGATCAGTGAAGCACCTGAACGTCTGATTCATCTGTTTTATGCATAAGCTTCCAGTCAAGTGCTTCAAGTAACTGTATAAAAATGGAAGGTCAATCCCAATAATCATTTAAAAGTTTATAACTTTATATAGCTTATAAAGTTCATAGTCTATCAATAAACCTTATTCTGCAATGCCGAAATCTGTTCGTTCATTTTCTCTCTTTCACCATCTTCATAGAAAGATTTTAATCTGCCAATTTAGTGACATACAAATAACTAAATAAGCATTAGCTCTAAAACTTCTGAAATAAATTTATAAAAAATGTTTATAGGATGTATGTTACTCTTGATTCTTTGAAGTTACCCATTTTTTTAAAAATCCGTCACTAATTTTGAAAATAGGAGCAACTTCTATGAATCAAAGGGAGTAGTCCTCTGCAACATAGGTCTTATACGGCAAGGTACAGCTAGTGACTTGACTAAACACACATGATATTTTAGTTGGCATCTTTAGCCTTCAGTTATGACTTATGAATAACAAATGTAGCCCTCAGCGTGGATATCAGAAGGAAAATAACTACATGCAACAAGTGAAGCATTTAAGATCATCTAAGAAACACAGAAAGCCAGCATACCTTCTAAGTTCTTCTGTCAAGCGCAGATTTTCCATGGCAAATCTTGTCACTTCCTGATTCCTATCGACCTGAGAACGTAAAACTTCTATTTCTTTCAAGTGCTCCTCCTTCTCCTTCAGTAAGTGTGCCTCTGCAGATATTTTTCCAGAAGCAACAGCTTCTAACCTCTTAATTCCTGCTTCTCTGAACCTGAGCCTCATTTTTAAACCTTGAATTTCGTCTTCTCTTTGTTTCGCCTGCATTAGCAACAGTACGCCAAGTTGCCAACAAGCCATTAAATGGGGAGTTCACTAACGAAATTTTTTTTACACTAACTCAGACATGCTTCTTCTAGATATAGCTGCTATACATCATAGACATTAATTTCTCCCTTTGAAAGAAATAAGACCAACGAATTAGAGTTGAATTAATTTCAAATTCTAATATGAAAGCGGTTTATGGAAACACACCAGTTGCATAGCTGCCTTATTTTCAGCTGTCAGTGATTGCAAAGCCAAGTCTTTGTCCTTTTCTCGTCTAAGTGCTCCAACAAGAGCAACTTCATATTCTTTTTTCTGAAGGAAACCATAGAACATCGGAGCATATAAGTAACTTGTAACAAAGTGAACATCACCTAGCCAAAATAACAAAAGCACAAACCTGAGATTGCCTTTTGTCAGATCCTAGCGGACTAAAAGAACCATTAAGCCCTTCCCACTTAAAAGCTCCTGGTGAACCTAGCAAACTCAGTGACTGGGCTTCACATTCCTGGTTTCCTGGTCCTCCATTGGCTAAACTACGCAGATGAGAAACTTCTTTCTGCAAAATGGTGATTTAGGAAATTAACATTTTTTTTGTACAACAAAATATCTCAGAATTGCAATGAGCTTCTGAGACCATCTCATTTCTCATTAACTCTATATATATCTTTTTTACGCTTCCATTTGACATATATCCTGATATTGATGCATTGATTCTCATCATTGTAATTTTTTTTCTAAGCTCAATATCATTGCACACAGATCAAGGTATCGTCTTTTGTGCTCCGTAAAGAACTTGAATTGACAACTTAACTAAGATAACTATGGCCCCACTTATATGGTCCCAACTGAGCCTAGAACAACAAAGATATGGAATCTTATACAGAAACTCAGAAAGTGTTCATTTTGAGTCCATTGAAGGTACATAAGACAAAACAGTGCAATACCTTGAGCTGCTGAATTTGCATTCTCATGGCAAGCACATCACCAGACGCATCTTCATTTATAATTGCCTGAAAAGGGATAACAGCCAGAAGATAATTGCTAACACGAATATAAGGAATAGTATATTTAGCTGGTTTCTTGGTGCTACAGAAAAGAAATATCAACATAACATACGTTGTTCTTTATAAACTTAGCACGCTGAGCGAATTTCAGAGTACTTAAAGTCTCCAGTGAGCAGCTGCAAGAAACGGAAGATAGTATGAATTATTTTAAGAAATACAGGCCATAGTAAAAACTACCTGTGACATTAACAGAATTGGAATGTGAAGAAGAAAGGACTAACCCATTAGAAGGACTAATATTAGCAATAATAATCGTTTTCGAATTTCCTCCCAGTGAATCCTGACCAAATAGGAAATTTAGACATGCTATGTTGATGGCTTTAAGTAGCATCCTTAATAAAATGTAGTCAAGTAAAACTAAGTTAGTATATACCTGAAGCAAGAAGGTTAATTTTGAATCTCGATAAGGCACATGAAGAGACTTTCCGTTGGACATGCTCACAAGGTTCATAATCACCAATCTGAAAAATGAACCACAGACAGGCTAAAAGGAGAAACAACTTGAATTGGATGTGTAGTTATGCAATAGACCAATAGTTACTGTGACCAATGTGAAGAACTCCACAGAAAGTAAGGCAACATACCCAAGAGTTGAAAGTGACTTGTTGATGTTTGTGGCTTCCTTAAGTCGCTCACCTTCTGCCCCAGAACTCTTTTGCCTGGGGTGATCATTTTTTGGTCAAATGAACATTCAGAACTAATCTAGCAGCATGTAAAAATACGTAACATATACAAATAACTTTTTTCTAAAATTAAATCACCTTTCCGAGCCTGCCAGATCTACAAGATTTAGTCGAGCAAAACGGTGATGGGTAACACCTTGAGATTCCCACTGTTCAATTTGTCAATAAAATAGCATTCGTTATCCACTTATTCAAGTATATATAACACACTGTCTCAAGAACTTCACACCTATGGAGGGAACCTCTACTTACCGTACTCTCAATAACACATGTAAAAACACTATGGGAACGACTGCTTGCACGATTCATATTTGTGGCTGCCACCTTCCTGTTCATCGAACCCTGACATAGCCCGATAATTCTTTATCAATCACTTGTAAAAAGTGGAAACAGGAAACATGGAATATAACTTGTAGTCGAAGAAATAATTCAATTTGGTGGACTATTACCTCAAGCAATTGTTGCATTACATCTCGAGCACTTGAAACCTCTAACTCTGTGAGGTTTTCCACATAAATGCCTTTCTTTAAGTCTTCTCTAATCTGCAGATTAAGATTCATAAGGTCTACAAGTTGGGTAAAGAGCAAAAATTCAAAGACTCAGGGTTCACAACGTCTGCCAAAGAAATTGTTACTGAGAGTCGGGTCTGAAAGGCTTAAGCAGTTAAGCTATAATAATAACAGTCTTACGGTTAGGCAGTTTGCACATGTGGCTTACCTGTAAGTTCGAAGAAGATGGGTTCAAAAGGTCAAGAATGTGCTCATTGTAAATTTCCAAAAATGAGCATTTACAAGTAAATCGAAACTTTTCTTCTCTGCGAGCCTCTTTTTCCTGTAATGAAACATGAAAATTACCCTGCTGATTTTGCAAACACTACTAGAAAAATACAAATGAATGCATGAGAAGGATTGACTATGATATGTAAACATAGTTCATCTGATTCTGATAGCAGTAAACTACTTGCACTGTAGACTTGTAGTCTATGTCAGATAAAGGGGCTTAGAAACACATTATACTCAAATAACATTTAAGGACTGTAAAATGGCGTGTATCGATTATATGTTGACTCTTACTGTACAGTTTCTCAATGGTGCGCAGATAGATTCTATCAGTTGCATGCAGCTTCTTAAGAAAAACCTTTACCTTTTGAATCCTGGTAAACAAATATTCAAAAACTCTAGGTGTCATCCCACAGTTGACACTGTTTCGTCTAGTGCCCCCTTCTATATCTCCCAACATTGTATGAGTTTTTCCACTTCCAGTCTGCAAAAGAAAAATGAAACAAGAATAACATTAACCATAAGGCACAAATTAAGTAATCAACGAAACAAGAACTTCATGATGCATAATTGCATATCAGTCTTAAAGCTAGTGTATCACCATGCTCCATCGAAAGTAAAAGTTCAATTTGTTTTTCAAATACTCCATCTAAATCACTATACTGATGTTTACTGGCCTTGTCAAAATGATTCTCCAGAAATCCTTAAAACTACAATTTAATTTCCTCGCCTTTTACTGTCCATCTAAAATGATTCTTAGTTAGACCTGGACTACAAGCAGCTACTATACGTCTGTTAGGCAAAGAAATAAAAAATCAAACAATTAAACTGAAGCCACAACAAGCCACAGCGACTTACTTGTCCGTAAGCAAACATGCAGCTATTGTACCCAGCCACGGTGTTTTCCACCATAGGCACTCCTGCCACCCGAAAAAGCTTCTCCTGCTCATCACAAATAAATGAAGTGAGATACCCGTATAAAACATGAGGATACAAGGTAACTACATACATCGCACGAGAAAGTCGTGAACAAACCTGTGAAACAGTTTCATCAGCAACAACATCAAAAGTGAAGCGTGATTCAGGGTGTCCGGTCCAAGCAATTGTTTGGGAACTTTCTTGCTTAACACATCTACTATGGCCTTGTAGTGATATCTCAGAGCTGTTTAGAGGACGAAGTCTAATGATCACCTGTAAAACGATGTTGTAATGTAAGTCGGCGTCACAACATACACAAGTACATATTTACACAACCGCGTGGTAGATAAAATCCCCAATTCCAATAGCTACCGAGAATACCAACAAACTGCCGAATTACCGATGCATGGGCATATCCTTCCTCATTATAAACTTCTAATCCATTCCATATTTCAACACTACCAATTATTTACCTCTTCATTTTCATTACCAATGGAATAAAATCCCTCATCTATCATCATCAGGAAAACCACAATGATGATCATGACGGATCTGATTGCGCAACATCAAACATCTCCACTCAACTAGTCTTAATTTTTAGCTCAACTAGGTAACATCCTTCTTAAGACGCCTTTTTCTCGGAACATAAGCTTTATACCTCCAATTATTGACCTCTTTATTTTTACTTCCACTTTATTTCACTTATCACATATACAATAACTTCATAAACTAGCTCAAATGCTCAATCCTCGATTCCACTTCTCACACATATATCATAACTTCTTAACCTAGCTCAAATTGCTCAATCACCAAACATATCTTATAAACTAATCATCGATATCACTTTCTCACATACATAATCATAACTTCGTAACCTAGCTCAATCGTTAAACATAATAGTACACTAATCATCGATATTACTTTCTCACGTACATAATCATAACTTCATAACCTAGCTCAATCATTAAACATAAGATTACACTAGTCATAGATATTACTTTCTCACATATATAATCATAACTTTGTAACACAGCTCAATCATCAAACGTATCAGTAAACTAACCATCTATATCCCTTTCTCACATAAATCAAAACTTCATAACCTAGCTCAATCATCAAACATATCAGTACGCTAATTATCAGTATCACTTTCTCACATATAATAATCAAATCTCATAACTCCATAACCTAGCTCAATCATCAAACACACGAGTACACTAATCATATATATCGCTTCTCACATAAATAATCATAACTTCAGAACCTAGCTCAATCATCAAACACGTCAGTGCACTTATCATCTACTCGTATATCGCTTCTCAAATATATAATCATAACTCCGTAACCTAGCTCAATCAAAGTATCAAACACATCAGTATAAGTTTCTCTCCCATATAATCGGAACTTCATAACCTAGCTCAATCATTGAACGCGCCAGTACACTAATCATCGGTATCAGATTCTCACACATATAATCGGAACTTCATAACCTAGCTCAATCATTGAACGCGACAGTACACTAATCATCTATATCACTTCGTTTGCCTAAAATCCTAACATTTATACATAATCATAAGTTCATAATCTAGCTCAATCATCATCAAACACCTAAAACTAAATCCTAAAACCCTAATTCCTCAATTTAAAACACAAATTCACCTATTTCCGTAATCAATCGAGTAAATAAACAACAATAACACAAGAAACTGAAACTGAAATCAAATCAAATTAATCAATCAATCAACAAAAAAAAGGTATATAATCATCAAATCGAACCTGAACATTATGATCTTTCCAGAACGACGGATCTTCCGACAAATCAAAGCTACGAACAGCCAACACATTATTATTATTATTATTATTAGCAGCAGAATCACGAAACTCATCTCTCTCATTAAAATTCCGAGCAGTAGAAGACTGCAACAACAAATTATCACGCGAAACCGATTTCGCAATACTCGGCGTAGCACGATTCGACTCAGGCGCGTCATGGAACACGGTCCTAGTTTTCGCAGTACTCGGCGTCTCGGTACTAAATGACGGGATTTTAAACATCGTTTGATTATACTACAAGAACACTAGAAGAGTGATAGAGTTTAACTGTTAATTTGGGAATTTGTTGAAGAATTGGGGATTTAATTAATCAATTGATTGATTAATTAGGGTTTTATAATTGTGAGTGAAGTGTGAGAGTGTGAAAGATGAAGTGAGGATTTGAATTGAAAGTTAACGGTAAGTAAAGAGGGCGCTTTGTGTTGGAATATATTGGGAAGAAATTCAAAAATTTGAAATTGATGTTTGTGGAGCCAGATTTGAAGGTAAGTGTGATAAGACGGTAATGTCCATTGGAAAATTCTGACATGTATAAGGTAGGCCATATGTAGGATTGTAGGGGTTGCCCGAAAAATGGGTCGATCAGGTCGAGTTCGGGCTGGGTGATACTTGGGTCAGGCTAGATCGAGTCAATTTTATGTTTGCGAAAAATGGGATCGAGTTGGGTTATTTTTAGGTGAAGTGTTGATGGCTATCGAGTTATTTGAGTATAATGGTCAGTATACGATGGTAAATAGTTGGGTCGAGTTGGATAGGGTCGGGTCAATTTGGGTTTTGGATCTTTGTTTGAATGAAAGTCGGATTACTCAGGATTGGTCATTTGGATCAGGGTAATATATCTAGTTTCAGTAGGTCTTGCTTAAGACGGGTCAGATCTTGCGACGGGTATTTTGTGAGAAGAAATGGGTAGAGGAGACAAGGTGGGCACCCCCCATGTGCTTCTCCACTCACCCTTGATGGGTATTTTGTGAAAGAATATGGTATCCGTCTTAAGCTTAAGACGGATACCTCCGTCTTAAATAAGAATTTGTGATCTAGTTTAGACCGACGGAAAGGCGTTAAACCATTACAAATCTTGAAATTATGAGCGTTAGTCGTTCAACAATAGAACTAATACAAATACGATGCAATGGATGAATCGTTCAACAATATTAAAACTGTAAAAAAGAAAGCTAAATAATGTCACGAAATGTATATTTGTAAAAAAAATATTTTGTTTTACATGGAACTAAATATTTTCGATATCTCAATTAACAATGTCAATTAATCCAGCCGGTAAAACCACACAGAATAGTATCCATAAATCTGAGTTCAAACCCAACCTAAAAGAATATACCCATTTTCTTTTAGTGATTCGCTTTTGCTTAACTATAGTTGTGCTTACACATGGTAAACGGGTCAATCGGGACAAGTTCGAGTCAGATCAATTCAGGTTTAGAAAAATTCAGATCGAGTCATTTCGGTTTCGGGACTTTTTCGGGTGGATAACGTTCCGTATGCGGAAGTAAACTTTTGGGTCAAGCTAAAAAAGCTCTAGTCAATTTCATATATCGGGTCAAATGCGGATCCCCAATTCAAGTTTGGGTACCGTCATTTTTCAAGGTCGAGTTAGCTGAAAAGGATCCAACGTGTTTCTAAAGAATGGTGATTTTAGTATTCTATGTAAACTGATTTCAGATAGACAACCTAAGATTTAACAATAATTCTCATTGAAGACAGGTCGAGTTACTTTTCACAGAGGCAAGTGGGAACCCACTTGGTTTCCCACTTACCCTCCCACTTATCTCTGTAAGAAGGAACCTGACCCGTCTTCAATGAGACTTGCTAAATATTTAATCGAAGATTTAGAATTTGTTAATTAATCTATAAAGTCAAAACTAATTCAACAACTTGTATATAGACGTAATAAAATCATTAATTATGAACGAACATCCCATATATACTTTCATTTAAGCATGTTTTATAACTCCACCTTCAACATCCAAGGGTCACCGGGTTGATAACATAACTCTGTTCAATGCGTTAGCTCTCGATGCTAAACTCTATTCAAGTTCAAGTATATGTTCTGTCTGCCTTCAGCGATTGCTCATTCATCAAACATTCTTAATAGGGTTTTTTGTCAGAAACTACCTTTTATTTAGGGTCATTTGTGAGCAACTACCTTTCATTTTTTTTTTGGCTTTCAACTACCTTTCATTTCTTCTTTTTGCAAAAAACTACCAAAAATGCACATCCGGTGAAAAAAAAGTCAGCTTTCCGGCGTTGACTTACCATTTTCATATTGAATCCAACTCTTTACTTCATAATCCTAATAATAGACGGAAAAGATTAATTGAACCAACATTAATCACCTTAATTTGTCTATCTCTTAGCCGAATCAAAGCTTTAATTCACAAAAAAAAATCACCATCGACATTTAGCTTAACATGGTAAATTCTTTTTCATCAACAACCATCTATTATGGGCAAAATAAACTCCTAGTGTTAACTATTTGAAAATAATCAAGGATTCACACATAGAAAAAGAGAAAGATAGACTTTAATATGAATGAGATAAACATTAAGTTAGATGAATCATGAATAGTCGATAAGGTTGTCGAAATGTAAGGACGGAGGTGAAGGTGGTAGTAAAGGTAACAACGGAAATGGAGAGGGAGATTGAGATGGTTAATGCGTTGATATTGCTTAGAATAGACTTTGATAAGGTGTTGGGTATGGAGATTAATTTTTTCAGACTTTGTTGTGTGAAAAATGGAGAAAATAGCAAGTCAATGCCGGAAAGCTGACTTTTTTTCGCCGGAGGTGGATTTTTGGTAGTTTTTTGCAAAAAGAAGAAATGAAAGGTAGTTGAAAGCCAAAAAAAAAATGAAAGGTAGTTGCTCACAAATGACCCTAAATAAAAGGTAGTTTCTGACAAAAAACCCTTCTTAATATTCCGAAATTGAACATAAATACAGAGAATCTCGATACCTCCCTTCTCATGTAACCGTGACGCAGCTCTAAATCCAGAATATGCAGACTACGTAAAGTTGATTATGTCACAAGTTTTATTTTTCACCCACACATCTCATATTTAACAATAGTCTTGACTCTTGATCCAAATGTTAAAGAGTACGGAACAAAGGATCAATCATCGTTCAGTATTCGAAGAAAAAAGCTTTACAACAACACACCTTGCACCGGCAAACTGTAAAATGTTTACTCATAAAGACTACAGTCCTGACAAGCTTCTTTCGGAAGAGAAATCTAATAATAATGATTAAATAAGTGAAAGAAAAGAGGGGAAATTATGAAAGAAGCAAAGGGAAGACGACCTTCGCACAACCCTCAAAATCTAAAGACTAGACACGATGCCTAAATAAACAGAATAGGTTCGGTCCAACTATACTGTACATCCCTAACCAAAATCTCATTTTATGTACTCTTGGTTTCTTACCTTACAAGTTACAACTGAGGGTGAACTTCAAAGGATAACACACATACAGGCATACGGCCATAGGAACAATTTCCATTAGAGAAAACGGAGCACCTGAAAACTTGACAGGGTTGCAGTCGACATTGAGTGTCGAAAACTCCGTCGAGGGAACCGGAGACGGTTCAAGCGTACAAATCCAGTTCCCAAGCCACGCTAATTGTAGATTTTTACAGGTTTCTCAAAAGTATGGCGATTCTGCAATTTCATACAAAGGAGATGAGTACTGAAGGATATCAACTTTAGAATATGATAAAAGCCAAGCAAAGAGGATTGCGAAGATATGCAACCGACTCAGAATTAATATAGCTAATGTCTAACTATCACTTAAATGTATTTAAACATATAACATATAAGGCAACATAAAGTTTCACTATTTTGGTAAATTGTACTTTGTTAAACTAAAATTTCAGAAATTTTAGTTTAGGGACTTTATAACCTTGGTTAAAATGGAAGGTTTTGCAGGAATCGGGAAAGGGAGGAAACAAGAGGGATCATTGGTTGGGGGATAATTCCCTTACTCCATTCCCAAGCCATACACAATTGTCCGGATGGAGGGATTTGATGGCAAGAAAGGGGCGGGACAGGGAAGATGCATTTCCCATGTTTAGATAGATATTGAATTAGGTTGGGGTGTGGGGGGGGGGGGGTCCTTTTTTTATATCTCATGCAAGCAAAATCAAAATCCTACCAACACGAAAAAGATCGGAAGGATGTGGAGGGACCCTTTCTTAAACAAGGACAGACAAATGGAATATGCAAACTATCAACATGGAGAAAGGAGGCAGATAACAATGAAGGTAGCTACAGTTCAAATATTTGCTATTTAACCAAAGCAACCAGAAACAGCGCTTCCATTTATAAAGTCATGGGCACACGGAGGGCAGGCAGGCAAGCAACACAAAGACTATTATTGAGATTTCTCACTTAGTTAGCAAAAAGGTTGTTACCCTTGAGTTAGGTACTAACTCTTTGTATATATACCTCAATACCCTATCATTGTGACTCATGTTAATCAATACTATCTCGGATTTTGTTTACCCTGTTTCTCTCACTAAACAAACTTTCTCCCTCTATAACAAACTAATTTAGTTCAAGTTTTCATTAATGGTGAACCACCTAGCCACAATAATGGTGATCAACCTAGATAAGTTTCATAACTATCACCTGATTCGACATGTGTATTCTTTTTGGGGAAGTATCTGGATGCTCCAATCCAAGGTACTGTTCCCATGCACCATACACATCTCGTCTCTGAAAAAAACAAAGTAAAAAAAAAATCAGAGCAATATACATATATATTTCTAATAAAAGAAGAGTGAGGGGAAAAATTTTGTAAGCAGATAATGTATAGGCTTCATATAGCAGGAAATGCTACGAACCTGAAAGCGACTGGAGACAACGTCGGTGTCTTGGAGGTACTCTGGACGACCTAATGACAAAAATGCAAACTTCCACTGGCCAACCAAAGCAATGAACAAGATGATTTTATAAGAAACAGCAACAGCACTGAGATATCTAATTGTGTTAAATTGACAGTGAAGTAATGGAAAAAGACATACCTTTGAAAACTCTTCATCTGGCACCTGCAATTTTTTTTGAATCCTACCCTTAACATCAGCTAAGGTTTCCCCTTCATGAATCACTAAGAAAAAGGGTTCACCGAAGTTTTGGATTTGCTGTTATGAACAAATTGTTTGATTAAATGTTCAACAATCTGAAAACTTATAATCAATAACAAAGGGAGATCTATCATGATAGTTTGTGAAAGTAAGATAGCTACCGTTTGGTTCTGAGCTGTCTCCTTAGTAAAATGGTACACGTGAATTAGCCGATCGTGAGGGCCCAAATTTTTCTCTTCTTCGGGAATCTACAATAGAAGTTTAAGTAACGAAAAATGAAATAGGTTTCACAATGAAACCATTGGCACTAGTAAATTGATATCAAAACGAGCTTCCAACAGCACTACAAAAAGATGGCAGTGTTGCACCAAAAGACAAAGAAGGATGAGAGTGACACGATATCTTTTTTGCAAGGTGAGGGGGTAGTGTGACTAATAAACTGACCTCTTCTGCTCGCAATGTCCAGTACTGATCATTTATATTCTCAATCTTTTCATTTGGTGGAAAGATCTGTGGAAATTAACAATTAAATAACAAGATTGAATTATTAGTCTATACATAATTTTTAAAAATTTGGATGATAAACTGTCAATACTACGCAAACCTTATAGATCTTATGATAAAATACTTCAAGCAATCTCAGCTCAGCATCAGGATGTGATAATTCAACCTATTGCAGAGGACAAGGCCAATAAAGAAGCGTTAAATTTCACATATTTTGAAGAAGCTGAACCAACTTATGTTAAGACTTGAGAGTAAGCTTGCAAATTGTTAACCACATTGCCACTCACCTTGGTAAATAAAAAAATTTGGAGCGCCAATAACATCAACTTGATATAGAGAATAGTAAAAATACTCCCTCCGTTTTTTCTATTTATCATTTTAGAAGATCTCACAAGAATTAAGAAATTATTGGAAAAAGTTCCACCAATATTTAAGTGAAATAAATGGCCTTTGGAAATAGTAAGTAACCATATAGACCAATCAAATAACTTACAATATCAGTTTTCTATAATAATTACTGTTTTGGAGAATATAGAAACCATGTAATAGCAAAGAAAACTGTAAAACGACAAATGAAAAGAAAATCTGATCTTTTCTACAACAACAAAGTATGAAAACAACGGCAAATACTCCAACCCACCAGACCACAGCGATTAATAAGAGACAAAGCATTTACCTTTGTTTTTAGGTCATTAAGAACATCCCCAACTGTACTGTGTTTTGGCAGTCTAGTATGAATAGTTACCTGATGACAAAAGGCACCCAAATAACATTAGATAAGAGAGACCAGTACAAAAAATTGTGACGTGCTTTCACTTATAAACTTATGTCATTATGTGATTTCATAAATAAACTAACTTCATCTTTTGAAGCATGATGAAAAGCAACTTTAAGGGTCTTCAAGCCTTGTAATTCTGGCAATGGTATGTCCAAAACTTCATAGTAGAGTATGTCCGAAGTCTGCAAATTTGTAAGCAAGTAGAGAGTATTGAAACGCCTCCCTCATACAAGGGACATGGAAACAAGGATTATATACAAGCCAATAAAGCAAGATACCTGATTGTAGTGGACTAGCATGTCTGTCAAGTGATCCACACCCCTATATTTAATAGGCTGTGGCTTTGGCTGCTGAGAGTAGCAGTTGTGAGAAGTAAGCCTAATTTTTGATGGATCATCCAAGCCAAGTTGGCGAGACACTCTTTCCACTACATCATCGTATGTATGATGTCTTGACCTACAATCCACCGACAAGACCGAGACGGTGTGAAGAACATAACAACCAATCAATAGGATTCACTATTCATGTACAGAATCTGTATTAAAACCAAGCATAAAAAACGCAGAAGCTTCGAAAAGCAGGACGGTAACTTACAACTCTAGGCAAAATTCATCTTCCTTGGGTCTCTCGAGTGATCTAAAGTGAACCACCTATGAAATTCAAATAAATTTACATGAAAACTGGTAACTCTGGAAACTAGCAAAGAAGCAAAATTCAAATTTACAGCCAGATTTTGATCACAAAAATATCTATTACACAATTATGCACCAGCGTTTTACGAGGCACAAAAAATGTCATCACATACATTCTGAGGTACGAGAATGCAGGATATATAAAAACAAATTGGAACTAAGTTCAGTGGCTTCTGAAATTAGAAATTAACAGACAAAACGGGATCATACTTGGCGATTCTGCACATAGTCTAAAAATGAGGGGACACGCGCATAGCGGTATCTTTCTGGAGTTTCAGACAACAGAGATTTCTGGAAACAAACTATATCTCCGTCTTCAAGCTGGTAAGCAAAAACAATAGAAGTAATAAATTAGTAAATTTCCAGAGATTATCAATGGAAAGTAGTGGTTAAGAAAACAACCAAATAAATAAAAAAATAAATAAAAGAGCTCGCCACCTGACTACCCCGAAATGTAAGCTTCGGATCAATAGGTTCACACATCACAGTTGGCTCAAACTTAATTTCCTGCAGATAGAATTTACATGTTAAAAAAAAAAAGCAGAACAAAATTTTTAAAACTCAAGCCATATAGAACGAAGTGACAATGTCATAGTAATGAAGAAAGTATCATTAGAACGTGCCCCATCCAAAAAAAACTGAAATCATTATTAAATAGCAAAATATTTCACACCAAATTATCTATCATATATGCTTGTGGACATCTAACCTCAAATAACTCAATCTCCTCCTCAGCAGCGTAGCCAGCCATTTTCTTCAATTGTCCTAGAATTTCTCCTGGTTTACCATTAGCCTTGACAAAAAGTCTTCCAACATAACTGCAGATAAATTATACGCAAAGTAAATTTCGTGTAACAGTACTAGACAGCAGAAGGATACACAAAAACTATATGACGTAGTACCGTAGCTCTTCTTTCACAAAATCATAATGCTTAAAAAACAGTAGGATTTCATCCTTCGTCTTTTCTGGAGGTGCGATGGGCCGTAAATCCTGCAAAATAACAAAGTAACACATAAAACTAGCACAGCTGCAAATGCTTGATGTAGCGATTATCCTTCTTTGACTATACTTACATGGTCAAGCTCTACTTCCAACAATAACTTCAGTTCTGCATTCTGAACCTTATTGGACACTTCTCTCAGCTGTCCAACCTGCAGGCAATGTAAAGCAAAAGATGTAAATGTCACCTGCCTCAAAGGTTCAAATGGCAAAGAATGCATCATTTAATCACTAACCCACTTCAGCCTGTGATGTTATAATGTGGATCTTCATAAAAAATCATTTCATTTTCTAGTGATTTAAATGAAAGATTCTTTAACTAGTACAGACATAATAAGTAATCTAAAGAACATCCATTTCACCTTCAACAATTCAAGACTTCCACATATAATGTCGGGAGTAAAAAAAATTATATTCACTTGTTAATGGAAGTATAGGTTCTAACAAACTTACAGTCTGGGTTTCCTCCAAAGCTGTCAATGGTCTATTCGGTCGATAAGTGTGATTTTGGCGCTTTGCCCACAGCCAAAATCTTTGCATTTGTACTGGAATACCAAATTCTTTAGCAACCTCTTCCTGCACATAAATAACCATGAAACAGACATTCAAAAGCATGAAATCCTCAAAGGTACAGACCACTATAAAAACTAGTGCTGGGCCAGACTCAAACAAAATCAAGTACTTGGGCAAGATTACAAGAGACAAACACAGTGATTTAAGGATTCAGGAAAAAGAAAATGAATTTCAATTGGCTGATAAAGAACAATTAACAATATACGTTCAACTACGATAAAAACTCTTGCTGAGACAGAGAGCAGCAAATCACACAGTATTTGCAGTTGGCAAAAAGCTTAGCCTTTAAGCAATTCCTCCAGTATTGCAGTGGAGTTGGGATAAAAAAGCTCTTTCAGAGAGTAATTTGCAAACTAAACTCAACAGAGACCATTAAAAAATACAAGTGGCACCTTGAAAAGGTTGAATGGCATCTGCTTCTGAATACGAAAAGATTTAACTTTATCATGATCGACAAGGTCGAAATAAATATCCTTTCCAATCTGCTCACTGAGGTCTTCATCACGTGCAACCTTCAAATGGAAAAGTACACATCAAAATCTGGGTTGTGGATGGACAAAACTAGACAAGGACACAACTAATAAGCACAATCACCTTTATGATAGTGTAGAGGTGTGCCTCTGCCTTCTCCTTCTTCTTAAACTCCTTTTCTTCTTGTTCTCTATTCAAACGTTCCTAAGCAAATGCAATACGTTTATTGTAACTGTTGCATCTAAAAGAAAAAGAAAGTCATAGCAAAGTTATAGTCTTACCCTAAGATGTTCAGCAATATCCTTCTCGTCCACATTACACAGAATCTTGTCCTTATCAGTTTCACGTATATACACAAGCATATAGGCATTTGAATATTTTGTGAATTTGAAGGGAGTGTTATTGAAACCAGGATTTGTCTGTGGTAACTGCGGCAAAAAATAATATAAACTTGAAATGAGTCTTGTTTGTATTTTGTAGATTACTGATCTTGACAATGCTAAATAATCATACCTCCTCTTCACCACCATATTGTTCATCCAAAGCTCTCTTCATATCTTCTTTTGTAACCCGCTCATCATCAAACTTAAACCTAAATAGCACCACGAAGGATTTTAAAATAGAAGCAAAATCCATGCCAGCACTAGAAAGATAGAGGAGCCGCAGTTTAAATCACTATAAAGTGGCCATACTTGTGGCAAAAATACTCAACAAAACAGCATCTAAACCAAGAACTGATGTGCCTGCTAAGCAGTGTTTAGGATTCAGTAATCTACTATCAAAAGTGCTGCCCTAGGGTTTCAGTCTTAATCAATCTAGGGTTTCAGTCTTAATCAATCTAGGGTTTCAATTGTTGGACCACATCATTACCATGAACAACATTGCCAACACCCACAATCTACTATTAAAAGTACCACCCTTGCAAAACGACAACACTGCCACCATAACACAATTCACACCCCACTACCACAGTCAACATCACCACCATCAATTAACCACTGCTCTTCTGCCCTACCGTTTCTCATCCCATAATCAGCTCACTGCCTTTGTCTCTATAACAAACCCAGCGGCATTAATCCCTTACCCCTCCTATGCTTCGAACCACAACTTACGCCTCCATCCCCTCAATCTCCATCTGATTATCCCCATCCATTCCCATTTTAATTCCACCACTTTCCACGCGTAAGGCCAACCTGTCCTCCTCCACCCTTAACTCACCTTTACCGCCAGTTCAGCAACTGTCCTTCTAAAAGCTTGTTAACCCGTGCTTCAGAGATAAGTGGCTGACGACCAGCGAGTAATCCGGATACAGATAAGGTGAAGGGTAAAAAGGTCGTGTGGATGGCAGAGAGAGAGAGAGAGAGAGAGAGAGAGAGAGGCGCCATGAAAATGGAGCATTGCCGTAATTTTGGTAAGAAAAAAAAGTTGTATCATTCTTGTCCAACCAAACACATTGGGTACTTTGAAGAGTTTGCCTTCTTGTTCAACCAACATATGGGGTTCTTTGATAGGTTTCACGCCCTTTCTCCAAATTCCCCTTGTTAATTTATTTCCTTTTCTCCTCATCAATAAAACGACAACGTAATTTGCGCATCAAAGAACATTAAAGCAAACAAATTATTGAATATACTATGTTGTCAATATTACTAATAAAAGAAAAATGATTCTGAAAACTCATCATCACTAAATAAACAATAGGTAGATGCATACCACTGTTCCGAAAGTGTTGGCCGTATATAAGCATAATAATGTCCACCATGCACCCCACCACTATGAACCAAAACACTGCATATAACATTTGGAAGAAAACAACCATCTTTAGTTAAACTAACTACTGCATCAGTTTCACCTCTTGCGAAGTGATATTTCTATCTATCCATATATTGTCACAATGACAAAAAAATACAACAATAACATTAGCCCTTGCGCGGTAAGGGGGAATCGGATGCACGCAGCCTTACCCTTGTGTTAGCAACACAAGGAGGCAGTGTCCGAATGGCTCGGGATGAAAATTACATCGAGAACTGCATTGAATTGAAGAACTGCTACTTCACAAAAGAGAAAAGGGCAGCCACTTTATTTAAGATATAAGGTGTTCTAACTTCTAACAACTTTATTATTTTGATATGTTTACTTGATTGATGAAAATATCAGGCTCTTGTTAAGATGAGTTCATATATTCAATTAAACTATAGCTGAAACATGTACAATTGTCAGTGTCAAAGATCTATAAAGAAATAAGAACATGAAATTGTAAGAGTTGAAAAGAATGGAGATTTATATGTATGTTATGTCCAACAAAGACACTACTCTAATGTCTCAAGGGCCTCCATCGGTGAAAGGGGGTCCGATGACCATAGGCTTGCGTTGAAAAACAGGAAAAAACAAAGTAAAAAATAAATAGGAACTGTTTTTGCACTTTGTTTTATTTCATTTAACCAACACCAGAAAAGTAATGAATTTTTCATTATGAAAGTATTATCTATAACCCTATCAATCAATCAATATCCAACGCATTATTTAAAGAAAGGCATCGTGATAGGCTGATAGCAAGATTTTCCTCTAACTCTCTAAGGACAAAATCATAAAGCAAAACTTTGAAAGTTAAAACAAGAACAGTGAGGTACTATGACAGCTGAAGACAGATGTGTTTTAAAATACTACAATGTGGCAAGTCATTCATGTAGCCGATTCCTCTTTTTTCTATAGCTTTCTGTTTACTCTTCTTTCTATACTACTCGAATTTAGTGTAGCATTTGGTACCATGCAGTCAGTAGTATCAAAAATATTCGAAGGGTCACTTGTACCTGTGGAGAGTATACAAGTTGCGTACACTTCTATCAGCATCAGGAGATAAATATTTGCCATTTTCACGATCGAGATCAAGTTCGAGAGGAAACTCATAGCGATCATTGATCTACAAAGTGTCAAAAAACGCGAGTGTGACTCATTTTCATGTCAAAAACATTCACCAATAGATTAATAATCAGCAATAAGAAATACGTAAAAAAAATGCAATAAGAATAAAAAGCCAAAATAAAATAAAATTAGTGAACAAATACATCTAATCAAAATACGCTATATCACAGTTAATCTATATATGAGAGCATTTGACCAACCTTCACCATAGTGTCACGCATAAAATCATATTCAAATCTTTTAAGCTGCAGTTGAAGCACCGGGGGGAAATCAATGAACAGGACACCCTTCCTAGCATCCTGAAATTGCCAATGCCAAACAAGAAATATAAAAGTGTATCTCCCCCTGATTGCTGAAACAAGTTGAAGCTGGTGAAAAAAAATTGCTTTCACAAGAACAACAAAAATTATAGAGAGGACAAGTAAAAATTTGCATGCGCATTTTGAGTTTTGAAAAGTGCGATGACATCGTTGCAGAAAATTACAAAACTTTAAAAGCAGAAACATGTACACAATTTACAAAATAAGTAATAGATACAATCTATAATCATGGCCATACATGCTTTCAGACTACCAAGGATGTGTAAGATTGTGAAAAACTCCTCACCTGCAAACCATATTGCTCAGCATGATACTTGTTATCACCATCCAGTTTCTCAACTTCCACATACTTATCAAAAGAAGCATAAACGTCACGGCATCCTTTGACGTCAAGCTGTAGATCTACAAATCAAAATTGTGAATTCAGACCACCTCAAACCTAAGCTCCCAACGTTTCATCTCTACATGGGGATATCTCAGCAAAGAACTTACCATAGAAGGACTCCTTCCTAGTAGATTTGTAATCCACATTTACACATTCGATGTAGTTCATGTGATGGCCTTCAAAAAGTTTTTGAATGGTACCCTCAACAACGGTACCCTGCCATATTACGAAAAATCAACAAACCAAAATCTAAACAATGAGGCGAACATGAAGATTATTTTAGTCAGAAACAGCACCTTCATTTTATCTTCGAGCTTTTCACAAAGAACCCTATTCAGCTCCTGAACATCATGTTGCATGAAAGAATCATAGGTATCCCAACCGAAAGATTTGGTCAACTCTTTTGTCGCAACACTGCCGTCACTATATTGAAGCTTGTAGAACAAACTCTGAAGAGCCAAAGGAATGCTTGCTGATGGCATATCATTCTCAGTTGTAGGCATATGGTATACAGCCTGCGTATCGGTGAATACCACAATTAGCTATCTAGAAAACAAACTAGTACTCGTATTCGCTAATCCATGTTTGATAAGACTACCAATGACCAAAACAAACCTTTCGAAAATACGGAATGTGAAAAAGCGTTTGAAGAAGAGAGTTCATGTAGCATGTTGCTCCTTGATTCTTGAGTCCAACAAATCCAGTTTCCTTCTTTGAGTCGTAGGACCAATAGTCTACAATCTTTCGAACAGCAACCTCGGCCTCGATAATAATAGTATCATTGACCAGATACCCTCGACTGGGGTCATACAACTCACTTAAAGCCATAAACGAAGTAAAGCCCCAATCACTTTCCCTAGCATTGAACTGATGTTGGGTATCTGTAGATTTTCGATTTAATAACATCCATCCACAAGATTTACAAAAGTGTTCCAGATACTAAATCCTTCTTACACCATACACACGCATTAGCAAAAAAGAAATTTTTTTGACACAGCAGTGAAAACGCTTGCATGACGAGCAGGCCAATACTATCAAATACAAATTTAAAACTTGAAAGAGATGAAGTGGACTAACACTAAACTGATCTTTGAGCACCAGTTGCACACATCATCTAAAGTAGTCTACACATATATAAATGCCACAAGTAACCCTACACTAGATGGCCAATACTATTCTTTTAAAACAAAACAAAAATTTTAAGATAAGCAAAAAAATGTGTAGCGTATTGACACAATTCACTCCAAACATATAGATGTAACAAGTAACCCTACGCTAGGATTGCATTAGCCTTCACCATGCCCAGGAAAAACAGTCAAGCTGTGTTTATTCAGTCACCCCACAGACGCAACCGAATTTTATAACATAGACAATATACTGCATTTTACAAGTGACGCTGAGAAATTTGAACCCATATAGAGACCAAATTTCAAAATATATGACAGAATCATTAAACCCAAAATGACGCCATTTAAGGCTTTATACATCTTCAAACACCAAAACTAAAACAGATCAAGACAAAACACTTAAACAGATAAAAAAAAGGAATACCTTTTCTCACAGAATACTTGTTATGAACTAGATTAACCACAGCCAGGCTAAACTGTGCATACCGACTCCACCCATAAGGCAAACTAGAAGAATCTGCAACATCAAGATACATTGACAAATAGTCCACATTGTTCCCTTTAGGAAAAATAAGTATCCGCCTGCACAGTCCAATACACAGTTTGACAATTAGCAACTACCTCAACACAACTTTCCATAGCTACCAACACAACAAAACCACATAAAAACATTTTAGTATACCATTTATGTTCACCAACAAAGAAAACTTCGGAATAATGCTTCTTGATATTCAATCGAGTGAAATTCTCAATTTTCCAAGTAAACCTCGACGTTGGAGGATCCTCCGCAGGTGGATTCTCCAAAGCATTAGCAGGTTCCGCTGAAGCAACCACTGGCAACAGACATCATACAATCAATAACCAAACAACACTATGGTCTAAAAACAATGTTACAGCAAAACCTCTCCTATAAAGAACAGTTGTTTTTCTACGTAGTTTTTAGTATATTATTCCCTCTGTCCCAATATTTGTTTGCCTTTTCTTATTCTTAGTCACAGGTACTTGATTGTAATCAAAGGTAAACAAAATTACTGGACCATGGTGAGTAATTGATATGTCTCACACCGTCATTCAACAGACTACTCCCCTAACTACAATAGACCGTTTCCCAGTGTGAGAGACGGTTATTTTGACACTCGTTTATTGATAGTAATAAATACTCCCTCCTATTCAGGGTTTTCTTCTCCTTTCCTTTTTGCACAAGCTATAAAGAAATGAATTTGGACCAAGCACAACACACAACCCCACATGCAATTGAATTTGGACCACACAAAGCTTCCAAAAAAGGAAAAAAAAAACATGAATAAACCCAATATGGAAAGAGCGAAAAATACCCTGAATGGGAGGGAGTAAGTGTTTAACCAAAACCAACAAGAATACCGTCTCTAAGACGGTCTTATTCTATAATTTGTGACTCCCCTAATCAATAACCTAATTTATAATCCAGCAAATCACCATTGTACTAATATAAGAGGACTCAACTAGATCAAATAAATCGCAACGAGACGAATCAACATCGAAACATAGAAATTGCAACAGAAATTAAACTAGTAACCTTCCATAGGCTGATTATCATCAGCGACATCGGAATGCGGTACGAGCATTTCCTCATCCCCCTGCCGCTGCAAAATTAACAATCAACGTAACAAATTAAAACCCTAATTTGAGCTAAATTAAACAAAACCTAATCTCAAATTACTAAATTGCAGTAGATATAAAATCACAATCACATCAATTAACACAAAATTGAAATCAAAATCAAAATCAAATTAAAAGTAGAAATGTGAAGATAGAGAGAGAAAGCGTACGTCAACAGGAGCAGGAGTCATGATTGTCATTAGAGAGAGGAGAGAGAAAGTAGAGAGAAGGAGGAAAGTTGAGATCGACACGAGGTGGTCGAGGTGAAGAAGACGGGAGAAGGGAGAGGAGGAAGGAGAAAGGTCTTTGTGAGTGGGAAGTCCGTCTCGATCATTTGTTTGTCTACGTAGACTAAAGATCGTTTGTATTGTTATCGAGAAAGTGGTAATTAAATCCAAATTTTGGTCAGTTATGAAATTAGGCTCCATAAATTTTATTTGTAGCAATCAAGTTTTAAGTGTCACTAAAATTGAAATTAAAGCTCAATTGATATATTTTCACCAAATTCTTATTATAAAATCGTTTTATAATCCAATTTATCAAATATAACATATATTCTATTTTTTGTATGAATTTGTAATTTTTATATAAATTAAATTTCATTTTGGTGCCCCGAGGTTTGAGTTAATTCCACTTTAGTGTCCTGAGGGTTGCATCATTTCACTTTAGTGTCTTGAATTTTGAATTGTTTCTCACTTTGATGACCTATGTATAACATTTTTATTATTTTGTAATAAAAAATATATATATTGAACATCATAAAGCAAGCTTTTTTGCAATAATTATGTTGTTATTTTAATTATTTGCACTTTATTATGTTAAAAATATAATTAATTACGCTAAAAGTTGACAAAATATATGTTTTAGGTCACCAAAATGAGATTTTATTTTAAACCTCATGTCACCAAAATGAAAATAATCCAAACCTCGGGTCACTAAAATGAAATTATCTAAATCTCAGGGCGCTAAAGTAAAATTAGCCTAAACCTCGGGACATTAAAGTGAAAACTTTCCTTATTTTTGTAAGTTTTATACTAGTATTTAGACAATTTATTATAAATGCATGAATGCTAATGAATTTTAAACATTTTAATAAATAATGTAGAAACTTGTAAAGTTACAACTAGTAATTTGTAGTATTTAATACATTGAGTACTACTAATTTGCTTCTCCCAATGTATTATGCTTTGAACGCGTTGTGTTCTCTCCTTAAGTCAGGATTGTATTCGCTGTTTTTCTTGGAATAGTAAGACTATGAGGGGTTCGATTAGCTTTTCCTAGATCATGTGCAATCGGAAGACAATGGGGAGTTCGATTAGCTTTTCCTTGGTTGTGTACTCGTGTGCGATAAGAGGGCAACCGGGTGAACTAATAGTGGCTATCAGATCAACTTCTTTGCGGCCCACCTCTAAATGCTCCTTGTGGAGCTCCCACAGAATCACACAGGTTTTCATTGGCAAACATGATCCCCTGAGACATACCTTTAAATGGGCTTGAACCACAATTGTAAAAACAAAGGGAGAGAAGCAATCGTCCCGACATGTTTTTTTTCACCCTCACGAGTCACGACACATATTTAACAATATTCTTGAACCAGTCCCTTCGGGGACATCTGATAAGATTAGAACGATACAATAGTCTTGATCCAGAAACTCTAGTATGGAACAGAACATCGGAATCATTACAATATTCAAAGAAGAGAACATTACAACATACTAGTCAGTCGTCTCTTGCACCTGTGATAAATAATAAAATGTTTACTCGTAAAAGCTACAATCCTGACAAGCAAAAGCGAAAAAAAAAAAGAGGGGAAATTATCACAAAAGCGAAAGGAAGACGAACGACCCTCGCAGAACCCTCGTAATCTAAAGACTAGACACACCTAAATAAATAGAAAATAGGTCCAACTATACTGTGTATACATCCCTAAACAAAATCTCATTTTATGTACTCATGTTTTCTTAACTTACAGGCTACAACTGAGGGTGAGTTTTCAAAGGATAACACACATACAGGCATACGGCCATCGGACGATTTCCATTAGAGAAAATGGAACATCTGAAAACTTGGCGGGGTTGCAATCGACATTGAATGTCAAAACCCCCGTCGAGGGGACCAGAGATGGTCCAAGCATACAAAATCCAGTACCCAAATCATGCTAGTTGTAGATTTTTACAGGTTTCTCAAACGTATGGCGATTCTGCAATTGATAACAAAAGGAGATGGTTAGTTAACAATAAAGCACATCCATCAACTTTAGAATATGATAAAAGCCAAGCAACAAGGATTGTGAAGATATGCAACTGACTCAGCATCAATATAATGTCTTAACTATCACTTAATGTAATTAAACAGATCACGTAATATAAATTTTCACTCTCAAATCCGAAAATTTGGTAAATTTTACTTTGTTAAACTCAAATTTCAGAAATTTTACTTTTGGGGCTTTATCACCGTGTTGAATAGAAGATTTTGAAAGGAACAAGAAAGAGAGGAAAACAAAGGGATACACAATTTCCCTGATTCGGATATTAAATTGGGCGGAGGGATAATTCCCTTACTCTATTCCCACCCATCCCCTCCACATCTCTCCTAATTTCCTATACAAACAATGCATAGTTGAAATTTATTCACATTTCTTGTGTTTGGTCGTAATAAAATTTTAGCATGGATTAAAGACCAAGTCACACAATTGCCTGGATGGGGATTTAAGTATGTAGCCTAATCTTAGCCAAAAAAGAAAAAAAAGGCTACAAATAACAAACAAATTCACTTTTAGAAATTATTTGTCTCCCCTATAGAAACAAAAAACTAAATTATTACTCCCTCTATCCTCGCAAATAGTTTGCCTTACTTTTCGTCCAATTTGTCCGTAAACAAATGCAATGATGGAAGCAGGTTAGGGAGTCGCACAGGGGAAAAAGGATTATACATCGGAGGTACTACCTCAGATTTTGAGTTTTTGTACATTTTTTTCTAGCTTTTTAAATTTTATAAATTACAATTTACATCTTATATACGATGTTTTTTGAGTTTTATTATAATTTTTTTGAGCTTAATGTTCAAATTAATAAACTCAAAAACTTTAAAATATAACTCATAATTTTTAATACTATACTCAAAAACTTTATTGTAAAGCTCAAAAACTACATTATATGTGGTAGTACATCAGAGGTACAATCCACTTGGTCGCACAGTCAATCTCCACCACAAGAGAAACATGCCCCAAAAACAATAAACAATAACTAGATTAGACAAAACGAAATGTGCAAACTATCAACATGGACAAAGGAAGCAGATAACAATGGATGCAGCCTCAGTTCAATTCCTCGAATTAGACCACGCTGGGACATGCCATGTCGACAATTAACCAAAGCAACCACAAACAACGCTCCCATTTATGATTTCATGGGCACAAGAAGGGAAGGCAAGCAAGCAACACAAAGACTATCACCTGATTCGCCGTGTGTGTTCTTTTTGGGGTAGTATCTGCATGCTCCAATCCAAGGTACTGTTCCCATGCACCATACACATCTCTTCTCTGAAGAAAAACAAAGTAAAAAAAATCAGAGCAAAATTTCTAATAAAAAAGAAGAGTGGGAGAGGAAAAATATTGTAAAGCAGATATTGTATAGACATCATATCGCGAGAAATGTAACGAACCTGAAAACGACTGGACACGACGTCGTTGTCTTGGAGATACTCTGGACGACCTAATGACAAAAATGCAAACTTCCACTGGCCAACCAAAGCAATGAACAAGATGATTTTATGAGAAACAACAACAGCAACAGCACTGAAGTATCAAAATGTGTTAAATTGATAGTAAAGATATGGAAAACGGCATACCTTTGAAAATTCTTCATCTGGCACCTGCAATTTCTTTTGAATCCTACCCTTAACGTCAGCCAAGGTTTCTCCTTCATGAATCACCAAGAAAAAGGGTTCGCCGAAGTTTTGGATTTGCTGTTATGACCAAATTGTTTAATTAAATGTTCAACAGATCTGAAAATTTTAAAAAAATCCATAATAAAGGGAGGTCTATCATGATAGTTAGTGAGCGTAAGATAGCTACCGTTTGGTTCTGAGCTGTCTCCTTAGTAAAGTGGTAGACATGAATTAGCCGATCCTGAGGGCCCAAGTTCTTCTCTTCTTCGGGAATCTACAATAAAATTAAATGAAAATTGCCGAAAATGGAATAGTTTTCACAATGAGAGCATTGCCAATAGTAAAATGATCTCAAAAGGAGCTTTTAACAGTTCGGCCAAAACATGGGCACAAGTAAGATACACAAACGATGGAAGTTCGGCGAAAGAGTTGCACCAACAGACAAACAGGGGGGTAAGTAATAAACTAACCTCTTCTGCTCGCAACGTCCAGTACTGATCATTTATGTTCTCAATCTTTTCATTTGGTGGAAAGATCTGCGGAAACCGACAAATTAAACAAGTTTGAAATATTAGTGTATATATGCTAAAAACTTTTCAGAATTTGAATGATAAATATCGACCATACTAAGCAAACCTTATAGATCTTATGATAGAATACTTCAAGCAATCTCAGCTCAGCATCAGGATGTGATAATTCAACCTATTTGAGAGGACACGAGTTACATATTGTGGTCACTTCCAGTAAAGAAGAGTGAATTTTCACATATTTTGAACCAGCTGAGCCAACAAATGTTAAGACTTGAGGGTAAGCTTGCAAATGGTTAGCCACATTGTCGTTCGCCTAGGTAAATTAAAAAAACGTGGGAGCACCCATAACACCGACTTGATATAAAAATAAATGCATTACTACAAAGTATTGAAACAATGGCAAATAGTGCAACCTACCAAACCACACACAGCAACATGAGACAAAGCATTTTACCTTTGTTTTCAGGTCATTTAGAACATCCCCTACCGTACTATGTTTTGGCAGTCTAGTATGAATAGTTACCTGAATGACAAAAGGCACCAAAATATCATGAAATGAAAGATACCAGTACAAAAAAATTGCGATGTGTTTTCATAAATAAACTTACTTCATCTTTTGAAGCATGATGAAAAGCAACTTTAAGTGTCTTCAAGCCCTGTAACTCTGGCAATGGTATGTCCAAAACTTCATAGTAGAGTATGTCGGAAGTCTGCAGATTCGTACAGAAGTGAAGAATACTGTTACAACTTATACAGGGAACATGGGAACAATGATTATATCCAAGGCAATAAAGCTAAATACCTGATTGTAGTGGACCAGCATGTCGGTCAAGTGATCCACACCCCTATATTTAATAGGCTGTGGTTTTGGCTGCTGAGAATAGCAGTTGTGAGAAGTAAGCCTAATTTTTGATGGATCATCCAAGTCAAGTTGGCGAGACACTCTTTCAACTACATCATCATATGTATGATGTCTTGACCTATCATCGACAAGACCAAGACAGTATGAAGAGCACTATACATGTATACAATCTGTTAAAAACCTAGCACACACGAGGCATAAGCTCCAACAGGCAAGAGGGTAACTTACAACTCCAGGCAAAAATCATCTTCCTTGGGTCTCTCTAGTGATCTGAAGTGAACCACCTATGAAATTCAAAAAATTTACATGAAAAATCTTAACTCTCTTCAAAACTAGCTAAAATGCAATATATATATATACTCTTCTGCCAGATTATGCACCAACATTTTAACAGAGAAAAAATGTGCCATCACACATATACCGGGATACGAGAATGCAAAACAAACATAAACAAAGTGGAACCAAGTTTGATGGCTTCGGAAATTAAAAAGTATACAGACAAAACTAGAGATCATACCTGGCGATTCTGCACATAATCTAAAAATGAGGGGACACGCGGATAACGGTATCTTTCTGCAGTTTCAGCTAGTAGAGATTTCTGGAAACAAACTATATCTCCGTCTTCAAGCTGGTAAGCAAAAACAATTTTCGTTTAATAACTAGTATAATGTTCAGAGGTTATCAATGGAAAAGAGTGGTTGAATAAAAAAATAAATAGAAGAGATGTACACCTGACTACCCCGGAACGTAAGCTTCAGATCAATATGTTCACACATTACAGTTGGCTCAAATTTAATTTCCTGCAGGGAGTATTCACATGTTAGCAAAAGAAAAGCACAACAAAAACTTCAAAACTTAAGCCATATACTATTAAATGACACTGTGATAGTAATTATGAATTAACAACATCATTAGTATGTGCACCATCCAAAATAAACCTGAAATCAATATATAGAACATCAAAACCACATCACACGTCAACTTATCTATCATATAAGGTTGTGGACATCTAACCTCAAATAACTCAATCTCCTCCTCAGCAGCGTAGCCAGCCATTTCCTTCAATTTCCCCAGAATTTCTCCTGGTTTACCATTAGCCTTAACAAAACGTCTTCCCACATAACTGTAGATGGGTCAAACGGATAGATATATATGCAAAGTTAAATTTTGTATAACAGTACTAGACAACAGACAGATACACAACATTTAGATGACGTAGTACCGTAGCTCTTCTTTCGCAGGATCATAATGCTTAAAAAACAGTAAAATTTCATCCTTCGTCTTTTCTGGAGGTGCAATGGGTCGTAAATCCTGCAATATAAATAAAGCAACACATAAAACTAGCGCAACTGCAAATACTTGATGTAATGATTCTGCTTCTTTAACTATACTTACGTAGTCAAGCTCTACTTCTAACAGCAGCTTTAGTTCTGCATTCTGAACCTTATTAGAAACTTCCCTCAGCTGTCCAACCTGCAGGCAATTGAAACCAAAAGATGTAAAGTCACCTACCTCAAAGGCTCAAATAGCATAGCATGCATCACTTTAATCACTACCCTGCCTGTGATGTAATAAAGTGGACTGTCATAGAAACTCAGCAAACGAAATCCTTTTCATTTCATAATGATGTAAATGAAGATTCTTAAATTAACATCAGCAATAAAAAAAGTAATCCACATAACATCCATTTCACCCTCAACAGTTCAACACATCCACATTAAATGTCGGGAAACAAAAGTTATGCACTTGTAACTGGAAGTATAAGGTCTACAGAAATTACAGTCTGGGATTCCTCCAATGCCGTCAGTGGTCTATTCGGCCGATAAGTGTGATTTTGGCGCTTTGCCCACAGCCAAAATCGTTGTAATTGTACCGGGATACCAAATTCTTTAGCAACCTCTTCCTGCACATTAAATAATCATGAAACACATTCATAAGCAAGAAATCCTCATACAGTCTTAACTCTTATGTACATGCCTTTTATTATAAAATCAAGTGCTGTGCCAGACTCAAACAAAATCAAGTACTTGGGGCTAGATTACCAGAGACGGACACAGTGACTAAGGATTCAGTAAAAAAAAATTGAATTTCAATTTGTTGAAAAAGGAATATAAACAATATACATTCAAGTCTCATAAAAACACTTGCTTAGACAGAGAGTAATTTGCAAACAAAAACTAACAGCGACCAATAGAAAATACAAGTAGCACCTTAAAAAGGTTAAAAGGCATCTGCTTCTGAATTCGAAAAGATTTAACTTTATCATGATCAACTAAGTCAAAATAAATATCCTTTCCAATCTGCTCACTGAGGTCTTCATCACGTGCAACCTTCAAATGGAAAAATACGCATCAAACCCTGGGTTATGGATGGACAAAAACCAGACAAGAACAGAACTTCTAAAAAGCACAATCACCTTTATTATAGTGTAGAGGTGTGCCTCTGCCTTCTCTTTCTTCTTAAACTCCTTTTCTTCTTGTTCTCTATTCAAACGCTCCTAAGCAAATATAGTAGGGTTATTGTCAACGTTGCATCTAAAAAGTAAAGGAAAGTCATAGCAAAGTTATAGTCTTACCCTAAGATGTTCAGCAATGTCCTTCTCGTCCACATTACACAGAACCTTGTCCTTATCACTCTCGCGTATATATACAAGCATATAGGCATTTGAATATTTTGTGAATTTGAAGGGAGTGTTATTGAAACCAGGATTTGTTTGTGGTAACTGCAGCAAAATAATAAAAGCGTGAAATGGATCAACTTTGTAGAATTCTTGATTAGACAATGCGAATTCATCATGTTGAGCCTCTAGAGTTTATTTTTGGTAGAGTTGGTGGAGTTTACCATAAATGGTACAAGAACAATAGATAGTGATGTGTAATTAAACATAATAATGAGAAAATTGACTTCAATACCATATTTAGGAAATTATACCATTATACAACTCTAGATCATCCTAACCCTAAATAATCATACCTCTTCTTCACCACCAAACTGTTCGTCCAAAGCTCTCTTCATATCTTCTTTTGTAACCCGCTCATCATCAAATTTATACCTGAATAGTAGCACAATAAAAAATAAACAGTTGCATAATCTATGTGAGCACTAGGGAGATAGATGAACCGCAGTTTAAGCCACCAGCAAGTAACCAGACTTGCCACAAAAATGTTCAACAAAACAGCATCTTAACCAAGAACTTATGTGCCTATTGAGCAGTGTTTAAATTTCAATAATCTAGCGCCCTGGGGTTTCAGTCATAGTCAATCTAGAGTTTCAGTTGTTGGACCATAACATCAGCATGGACAACATAGCCAACACCCACAATCTACTATGAAAAATACCGCCCTTTCGTAAAGTGTCGCCATTACACAGTTTATGCACCACTACCACAGTCAACATCACGATCATCCATCAACCATTGTCCCGACTCTACCGTTGCTCAGCCCCCAATCAACTCACTGCCTTTGTCTCTACAACCAACCCAGCGGCACTACCCCACACCCATGCCTCACCCTGGGCCCCCATCCCCTCCTCAGTCTCCTTCTGATGACCCCATCCATTCCCATTACAATTCTGCCACCTTCCAAGTGTATGGCCTGCCCGCCTCCTTTACCCTTAATTCGCCTTTATTGTCAGTTTCCTTCTAAAAGCTTATTAACCCGTGTTCCAGAAATGTGTGGCTAGGGACCAGCGTGTTTTGAGAAGAAAAAGAGTATCCTAGGTAAAACAACATTACCCCTAATGCCTCAATGGCTCCCACAAATTATGGGGTAAGGGGGGTCAAATGTATGTAACCTTACCCCTATGTTACCAACACAAAGAGGTTGTTTCCTAATGATCCAAGATGAAAATTGCATTAAAAACTACATTAGAGGACTACTTATTATAGAAAGA
Organism: Heliosperma pusillum; assembly: GCA_022085475.1. Taxonomy (NCBI): domain Eukaryota; kingdom Viridiplantae; phylum Streptophyta; class Magnoliopsida; order Caryophyllales; family Caryophyllaceae; genus Heliosperma; species Heliosperma pusillum. Next base: position 59,030 of record JAIUZE010046283.1, read on the forward strand.
ACTGCAGCAACTCAAGTGAGTTATTTTGCTTTGTTCCATCATAATCCATAACCGAAGAGCAAGTCTTTGGCTCCAATTGGAAATGGAAACAACCAAAAACAAAGGGCACTTTAAAAAATTTGCGTCCGTGTTAAACTAACATATGGGGTACTTTGACGGGGTTTAAGCTCTTTTTCCATTTTCCTCTTTCTTTCTTTCCTTTCTCCTCATCTATAAAACAACACCTTAATTTGCCTGCTTTAGAGCATCAAACGACCCTAGAGCAAAAGACACCTAGTTGAACATACTATGCTGTCAATATTATCAATAAAAGAAAATTGATTACCAAAACTCATGATCAATAAATAATACAGAGCAAATAATAAACAACAGGCAGATGCATACCACTGTTCCGAAAGTGTTGGCCGTATATAAGCATAATAGTGTCCACCATGCACCCCACCACTATGGACCAAAACACTGCATATAACATTTGGAAGAATCAACCATCTTTAGTTATAACAATTCATCAGTATCACCTCTTGAGAAACTATACTACCTATGTATGCTGTCAGTATCACAAATATTCAAATAACAAAAAAAAAAAAGAATAAACATATACAATTGTCAAAGCCAAAGATCTATAAAGCAAAAAGGACATGAAATTGTAAGGTTTGGAGAGAATGGAGACGTATATGTTATGTCTAACAAATACATTACCCTCATGTCTCAAGGACCTTAAGCGGTGAAACTTGTAAGGGAGTCAGAAGGGCTCAACCTTAGGCTTGCCTTGAAAAAACACAAAATTGTTTCTGAATGACATATAGTGAAAGGAACCATTATTGCACTTAATTTTATTCCATTATAATCGACACCAAAAAATGAATTTTTCATTATAGAAGTACTATTCACTACCAATCAACAAATATCAAACACATTATATACAATCAAGTGCCATATCAAACACATTATTACGATCATGCGTCATAATAGCACCAGTATCCCCCGAAGGATAGATCATAAGGCAAAACATTGAACGATAAAACAAGTGCAATGAGGTCCTACGACAGCTGAAGACAAGTGTGTTAATGCTAACATGTGGCAAGCCATTCATGTAGACGATTCTTCTTGAAATCAAACATAGTTTAGCTGATCACCTTCTTTTTTCCATATAGATTTCTGTTTCTCTCCTTTCTATACTTCTCTTTTTTCTATTATTTAGTGCTAAATAGTCAGTAACTCAGTACCATCAAATTTTTTTAAAGAGATAACTCATACCTGTGGAGAGTATACAAGTTGCGTACACTTCTATCAGCATCGGGAGATAAATATTTGCCATTTTCACGATCAAGATCAAGTTCGAGAGGGAACTCATAGCGATCATTGATCTACAAAATGTCACAAAACGCAAGTGTGACTCATATTCATGTCAAGACATTCACCAATAAATCAAAAATCAGCAATAAGAAATACATAAATATGAAAGCAATCGGAATGAAAAGCCAAAAAAGTATGAGTCAACAGATAGCATAAACCTAGATAGAACAGTATACATCTAATCAAAATATGATATATCAAAGTTATCCTATATATGAGAGTTTGCTTTGACAAACCTTCACCATAGTGTCACGCATAAAATCATATTCAAATCTTTTGAGCTGCAGTTGAAGCACCGGAGGGAAATCAATGAACAGGACACCCTTCCTAGCATCCTGAGATTGACAAAGCAAAACAAGCAATTAAAATGTGTAACTCCCCCTGATGGCTGAAACATTTGAAGCTAGTTAAAATAATGCTTTCACAAGAGCAACAAAACAATCATTGAGGGGAGATTCAAGGGTAAGAAGTAAAAGATTGCATGTACATTTTGAAACATTTAACAAATTAAAGGCGCCAAAGAAGATGACACTGTTGCAGAAAATTACAAAACTATAAAGGCAGAAACATATGCAAGCTACATATTTGCAATAGATACAATCTACATTTATCACACATTATGCTTTGAGACGAAGAAGGATATGTAACACTATGAAAACTCCTCACCTGCAAACCATATTGCTCAGCATGATACTTGTTATCACCGTCGAGTTTCTCAACTTCCACATACTTATCAAAAGAAGCATAAACGTCACGGCATCCTTTAACGTCAAGCTGTAGATCTACAAATCAAAATGGTGAATTCAGACCATATCAAACCTAAGCTCCCAAGGTTTTGAGAGAGGTCTCTACATGAGGATATCTAAGCAATGTCCCTACCATAAAAGGACTCCTTTCTAGTAGATTTGTAATCCACATTCACACATTCGATGTAGTTCATGTGATGACCTTCAAACAGTTTTTGAATGGTACCCTCGACAACAGTACCCTGCCATAGAAAGAAAATCAACAAACCTAAAACTGACCAATGATACGGACATGAAGATGATTTAGTCAGAAACAGCACCTTCATTTTATCTTCAAGCTTTTCACAGAGAACCCTATTCAGCTCCTGCACATCATGCTGCATGAAAGAATCATATGTATCCCAGCCAAAAGATTTGGTCAACTCTTTTGTCGCGACACTGCCATCACTATATTGCAGCTTGTAGAACAAACTCTGAAGAGCCAAAGGAATGCTTGCTGATGGCATATCATTTTCAGTTGTAGGCATATGGTATACAGCCTGAGTATCAATCAATACCACAATTAGCTCTCTGGAAAATAAATTTGTATTCCCTAACCCATGCTGGAACAGACTACTAATGGCCTCAACAAACCTTTCGAAAATAAGGAATGTGAAAAAGTGTTTGAAGAAGAGAGTTCATGTAGCATGTTGCTCCTTGATTCTTAAGTCCAACAAATCCAGTTTCCTTCTTTGAGTCGTAGGACCAATAGTCAACAATCTTTCGAACAGCAACCTCGGCCTCGATAATAACAGTATCGTTCACAAGATACCCTCTACCAGGGTCATAAAGCTCACTTAAAGCCATAAACGAAGTAAAGCCCCAGTCACTTTCCCTAGCATTGAACTGATGTTGGGTATCTGCAGATTTTCAATTGGCTGTTTAATGACAACATCCATGCACAAGATTTTTTTGACACAGCAGTCAAGATGTCTGCACGAACTGGCCAATACTACATATACTTAGTTGAAAGAGATGAAGTACAATATCATTAGTACCACTGATCTTTGAACATCAGTTGCACACATCATCTACAACTCTACAAGTAGTCTACAAACAACATCATTCTTTCAAAAAATAGTATAAGAGCAAGCAGCATCAATCTTCCAACCGTATAGATGTCACAAGTCACCGAATGCTAGGATCGCATTAGCTTTCACCATGTGCCCAGGAAAAAAAACAGTCATGCTATGTGTATTCAGTCATCCCACACGCCACAACGCAACCGAATTTTGTAACATAGACAATATGGTCACTGCACCTTACTAGTAAGGCATAAAAACTTGAACCCTAATAGAGCCCATATTTCAATAAATATGAACGAATCCAACATGACACTTTTTCAGCCTTACTACAGCGAGATACAACTGATAAGACAAAGAAAAGTAGATGATAAGACATAAAGAACAGTAACAAAATAACAGATACAAAAAAGTGGATACCTTTTCTCACAGAATACTTGTTATGAACTTGATTAACCACAGCCAGGCTAAACTGTGCATATCGACTCCACCCATAAGGCAAACTAGGAGAATCAGCAACATCAAGATACATTGACAAATAGTCCACATTGTTCCCTTTAGGGAAAATAAGTATCCGCCTGCACAATCCAATACACAGTTCGACAATTAGTGCATACCTCAACAGTCCAGTACACAACTTTCCTTCACTACCAACACAACAGAATCACTTATAAACTGTGCAGTATACCATTTATGTTCACCGACAACGAAAACTTCAGAATAATGCTTCTTGGTATTTAGCCGAGTGAAATTCTCGATTTTCCAAGTGAATCTTGACGTTGGAGGATCCTCCGCTGGTGGATTCTCCACAGCATTAGCTGGTTCCACTTGCGCAACCACTACCAACAAAAATCGTACAATCAATAAACTAATCAAAACACTTATTTTCATGTGAGATAGCCTAAACCTCTCCCATCATCGACAGTTATTATTTTACTCTAATTTTGTTACGTAGTAGGTATTATTGCCTTCTTCCCAAACATCATTTCCCTTTTCTATTCTTCGTGAGGGGTATTTTGATCAAAGGTAAACAAGTGACCGGCGAGAGTGAGTAAATTGATAAGTCTCCCACGGTCTAATCAACACTAATTCTCATGTGAGACGGTCTAACAATAATGTTCTTTCAATACGCCTCCTACTATGGATAATTACTCCGTATGATTTTACTTTCTTTCACAAGGTTGTTCAAGACACTACTAGTACTAGGAGACAGTCCTAGTAAGACGGTCAATAACTACCAACGAAAATTGTACAATCAATAACCTACTCAAAACACTAATTCTCATGTGAGATGGTCTAAACCACTCCCATTATGGACAGTTATTATTTTACTCTACTTTTGTAACGTCGTCTTTAGGTATTATTCCTTCCGTCCCCAATCATTGTTTCCCTTTTCTATTCTTCGTGAGGGATATTTTAATCAAAGATAAACAAGTGACTGGCCAGAGTGAGTAACATATAAGTCTCACATGGTCTAATCAACACTAACTCTCATGTGAGACGGTCTAACAACAATGTTCTTTCAATACATCTCCTATTATTGATAATTACTCCGTATTATTTTACTTTATTTCACAAGGCCGTTCAAGACACTACTATGAGACAGTCCTAGTAAGACGATCTTCCAGTGTGAGACGATCATTTTATGTATAAAAACACTCATTCATTGCTAATAGATGGGTGTTTAACCAATAAGAAGACCGTCTTATTCTACAATTTGTGACTCCTCTAATCAATAACCTAACAAATCTAGATCAAACAAATCGCAACGAGATGAATCAACAAGAAAACGGCGTAAATGCAACGGAAATTAAACGAGTAACCTTCCATAGGCTGATTATCATCAGCAATATCGGAATGCGGAACGAGCATCTCCTCATCCTCCTGCCGCTGCAAAATTAACAATCAACGTAACAAATTAAAACCCTAATTTGAGCTAAATTAAACAAAACCTAATCTCAAATTACTACAATTGCAGTAAATAATATCACAATCATATCATATCAACACAAAATCAAAATCAAAATCAAAAATCGAAATAAAAAATAAAAGTAGAAATGTGAAGATAGAGAGAGAAAGCGTACGTCGATAGGAGCGGGAGTCATGATTGTCATTAGAGAGAGGAGAGAGAAAGTAGAGATCGTTACGAGGTGGTCGAAGTGAAGAGGAAGGAGAAGAGAGAAAGGAGAGGAGGGAGAGGAGAACGGTCTTCGTAAGTGTCGGAAGGTGTTAGAATTTACTCGTATATTGATTAAAAAAATAACAGTTCTTCTTGCTTTAAACGGACCATTTTGTTTTGAAGCAATAACACGAGATTTTGTAACCACTTTACAGTTAGATGTAACTATTATTAAAAACAAGTTGATATAAGTTGTGCTTATATTTTATCAAAAAGTGACAACATAATCTCGTCTTATTTTTCAGAAAGGAATGGTCCGTCTGAAATAAGAAGAATTGGTGAAAAAATAAATACGGAATTGCTTTTTTCCCTCTCTTAGGGCTTGTTTTGACGTAAAAATTTGAAGGGAACAAAGTTGAATTAACCTGAATTGAAAGTATATGAGCTGAACTAAGCTTCATTTATCTGAACTAAATTGATTTGAATTAAATTATACCCTTCAATCTCGGTTATTTGTTATATATCCGTTTTGACACTAAAACCAAGGAAATGAGAAAAAAGTAAGGAGAAATAATGATAAACTAAATTGAAAGTATATGAATTGAACTAAGCTGCACTTATCCCATTTTGTATCACACTCTATTTATCTTCTGACACATCACCTGTTGCAAAAATAAAATATGCAATATATATTCATTGGTTAATGTGTCAAAATCTGTATGGATTGTGACATCAAATGGGACAGAGGATCCCCACTCGGTGTCTCACATGTTCACTTGCACACATTAGATATGCACTTGTCAACTTGTGTAATTTTTAACAAAAATATAAATAGATAATAAGGATACAACCAAAAATAGAAATAGATAAAAATTGACGGGACGGATGGAGCATTAAATTGAACTTAATGAACCTGAATGAATTGAATTGAATTGAACTAGGCTAATAAATTAGAATAACTGAATTAAGTTCAAAATTACAAGACTTAAGGGTGGAGGAAAATTAACAGGATGAATGTGAAATGATTCATTTTCTCTTCTCATAGGCAAATAATGATAAAAAAATAGTTATGATTAAAATCGTCACTTTGACAATAAACTTTTTATAATGAAATGTTCACATTTTATCGTACATTTGTCATATTTTTATCCTAATTTGAGACAGATATCGCCAAGATCGAAAATGAAAATTTGTGCTTTTATATATAGGTGAAATTATTACTGCTTACAAGTTCCTTTTTCTAAATAAAAAATAAAAAATATTGTGACAAGTTGGTCGAGGGGAAGGGAGAGGAAAATGCAGAAAGTGAAATCATAATGATGATATTTCCGTTACTTTAAAGGGTGCGCTTAAATACACGGGTGGAATATACTAGGCCATTTGAATTATGCATGTTTGCGAAAATATCGTTGCTTTTAAAAAAAATGAAAGAAAACCCTTTATACATGACCGATTTTTCTTCCTCTTCCTCACAAACATAGGCACAAACTTAAGAACAAGAGTTGAGTAAACTGGTGAGAGCTCTCTTATTCCAAACGTGTGGTTAAGGTTCGATTCTTACTCGCGACATAGTGAGCTCATTTAAACAAACAAACACACACACACACAAGTAAGTGCAAGATATCGTGGAGAAAGACCAATTCAACTTAATGTATGAATTCCTAATCCTATTTGTTTTCAAGTAAGACGCAGTATACCCCTACATATATCGTGTACTCTTGAGTTTTTGGAGTTTCTATGGTATTATACTTATATTTTTGAAATTCTATATTATAACATGAACTTTATACATTAGTCTATAAAATGACCTTAGTGATTGTCTTTGTTAAGTTAGTTTTTTAGTTGATCTATTAAATCGTCTCTTTACCTTTCCACTTACTCGACAACCTACTCAATTACTTATTAGTTCACTGAAGTACCCATTAACCCAACGAATAGTATATTAATCTAACTAACAATTCACGAAATGCCCATTATCATTTCAAGTTTCATAATCGAGGTTTTTTAATAGTAGCGTGTGCTGTTAAGAGTGATTTATGATGCATATCATTGAGGATGGTAAGACAATAATAAGTCATAATAAAGGTTGAAGTATGGTTGTTCGATAAACGATAAAGTTAATTTAGAGTTGAAGGAAGTCATCATGGAGTAAATGATAAAACAGAGAGGGCGGTACAACATAAAAATCCGAAAAAAATCAGGGATACACCATGGAATATCCCTATAAAAATTGTCTTACAATTCTCCTTTATTTTTTTAAACTTTGTGCCAAAAGCATTAGGTAACTAGCTACTGACTAGGACGGAAAGACTAACATAGTTGTAAATTGTTTACACAAATTATTGTTTCAAAGTGGGCGACCCGTCTTATTGCTTCAGACGGGTCAAACCTACTCACAAAAGGGCAAGTTGGGGATAATGCGGGAGCATTTAAAGAAATATTGAAGAAATCAGTCAGAGTCGTAATTGAACACTCTCCAGGACTGTTCAATCCGCTCCAGCATAGTTCAACGATTACTTGACATCCAAGGCAGTGATGTCGACTCGTAGTTTAATTAGATTTAGGTAATAAGTAATAGGGTTGTCTTATTTTCCTAATTTGAATAAGATAGTGTATGATCTTATTTCCTAATCTGAAATACGGTAGTTTTCATATTAATTCCTAATTACTAGCTAGTTAGTTTAAGGTAAGTACTAGTAGTTTAAATAAAGAGTCTTGTAATCAGTTTTTAATATATACAATTGAGTTGAGATTATATCTTTTTGTTTGCGAACAAACCCTTTCTTTAAACTTGCGAGTTTATTGAATTATTCTTCCTTGTGAGGTTGAATTCGTGTTAGCTTGATATCTTGCGAGGTTGAGAGTTACACAAACGGGTTATTCAAGTCTTCTTGTGAGATCACTTGTCTAATTCAAGTCTTAGTCGAGTAGTCTTGCGAAATTATCTTGACTAATTCATATCCGAGTTATTCGAGTAGTCTTGCGAGATTGCTAGTTTAATTCAAGTTTTAGTTGTTAATCTTGCGAGATATTACAACTAATCCATATCTTTTTATATTGTTTTATTTCCGCTGCAAATTTATACTCTGAAACGTAAAATAGTGAGATTATTTTACATCATTAAAACGGGTCGCCCCGACTGAAGCAAAATCAATTGTATTGTATATAACTATCTTAGCCTAAGAGACAAAAAAAGTTAACAAAGGCTAACAAAGAAGGCCAATAACATTGCTCCAAAAGTAGAAACTTAGTCATGACATCACTAAACTTAAAAAGGAAATACGAAATATATCTTAGGGATTTAAAGAGCTTTTTTAAAAAGAGCTTTTATTTGAAACTCTATATCTAATTATCTACTTCCTCCGTTCCATTTGATTGTATATGTTTGCTTTTTGGGCACTATTCATAGGTGAGTAGAATCTTTAATACAACTTTTAATATATAACATAAAAGATAGTCATGTGAGATCTTTTTTAAATTGTCTTACCGAGTACAATATTAATATCAAATTTTTATAATTTTTAATAATACATAACTAAAGATATAAACAAAAGAAAATGAGCATTGGCATACGTGATAAAACAAACGTATACAATCAAATGGAATGGAGGAAGTACTATTCTACTATTTAATGCAAAATGTAAATAAGTTTAGGTGTTGACATAAGAGTGGTAGTAGCATATGTAGCCGTAAGAGAAAAAAATGGGAGACAAATTATTGTGCAAAGACACACCATGTCCAAGCAAATCAAGTCGTCATAAAACCATGAAGTTACCTAAAGGTCATCAATTGTTGCAAATTGGGAAACAATGGATATCCATGTGTAAAATAAAATGAGTAGTTGGTAAAAAACTAGAAATGAACAAACAAATCAAAAAGAAAAAATTGATGCCTTAGTCCTATATATATATATATATAGAATAAGGATTAAATGAGTCCACCCCAAAACCTTGAGTCCATAAGTCCTCTTAGAGGCCCTTGGATCTTGGAGATGGATGACTTAGATTAAAAGAGGAAAATTGTCATTAACAAGTGTTTAACCCCCCTTCTCTCTCATCCATACTAATTAAACAACTAATACCTCAATTCCCCTAACACAATCCACCCACAATTCATTCATCCTACAAACTCCACATTCTCTATAAAAACACTATCCTCCTTCTCTCTAAATTCAAACACACCCACCAAATCCAAAAAAAAAAAACCTAGATCTAAACAAAAGCCACCCAGCCGCCACCTCCACCACGCCACCCAGCCGCTACCTCCACCACGCCACCCAGCCGCCACCTCCACCACGCCACCCCCTCTCTTCTTCCTCACTGCCGGCCACCCCTCTTCTGTCACCACAAAACCGGCACACCGCGGCCACCAACCACCACCTATAAGCCTTCCACCGTTCTCCTTCACCACCAACAACCACCATAAAGAAACCAAACACACAAAAATTAAATCTACTTTTTTTTCAGTTTTGGTGTTACTGTTATTTTCATTTAATTTATTTTTCTCCACTTTAGGTCTATTAAATAAAAAGTAGATTTATGACAAAAATATTTGTTGTTATTATTGGTTGTTTATTTGGTGTTATTGGTGATGGCGACGGAGGTTGTTGGTCGGCTGAAATTACACCGTCAATGGATTAAAGTTACACTCTCAACTAGACATGGCAGATGGGTCAAACGGGTCGGGTTTGGGTCGGGTCAATATGGGTCGGGTCATCTCGGGTTTGCTCAATCTTTCGGGTCGGGTCGGGTCGGGTCGCTTTCGGGTTTGGGTAAGTTTCGGGTTTGGGTCACTTCGGGTCTGGGTCATTTCGGGTATGGGTCATTTTGGGTCGGATTATTTTAGATACATATCCGATTTATTTAGGCTATTTTCAGGTCAAAATGTTCAAGTTAGTTTTCGAGCCAAGCCCGTGTCGAGGCAAACTGGCACGGGCCGACTTGGACCAAGCCGAGCTTGAGCTGCACGTGGGCCGTCTCGTCTCATTGTCACCCCTAATCACAATAAATTGGGTCATTTAGGGTCATTTCAAATCGGGTTGTGTATAGATCGGTGGTTTCGGGTCGGGTCTCTTTCGGGTCAGTCAAGGTTCGGGTCGGGTCTGGGTCGGGTCGGGTCAATTCGGGTTTCGGGTCATTCTCGGGTCAGACAATTCCGGGTCGCTTCCGGGTCTCGGGTCAGCCTTATCGGGTCGGGTTATTCGGGTCGGGTCAGTTTTGCCACGTCTACTCTCAAGTCTCAACAGACTAACGTTACACTATCAATGTAACAAAGTTACACTATTAATGACTAAAGTTACACTATTAATGACCAAAGTTATACTCTCAATATACTAAAGTCACATTCTGAAAAGGTTAGAGTTACACATTAAATTAGATAAAATTCAAAATTCAAAAAAAAGATGCCAAAAAATTACTTGTAAAATAAAATTACATTATTTTGGATTAATTAAAGTTACAATTGTAAAAGGTTAAAATTACACTACAAAAATATGAAAAATGTCGAGACTTGTCTTAAAATCACTTTTTAGCATAAAATTACACTATTTTGTATTAAAATTATACTCGTAAAAGATCAAAGTTACACTCTAAAAATACGTAAAATGTAAAAAATTTGTCTTAAAATCACTTCTTAGTATAAAATTACACTATTATGGATTAAAGTTACACTCCAAAAATACGTAAAATGTCAAAAACTTGTCTTAAAATCAGTTTTTAGTATAAAATTACACTATTTTGGATTAAAAGTTACACTCGTAAAAGATCAAAGTTACACTATAAAAATACGTAAAATGTCAAAAACTTGTCTCAAAACCACTTTTTAGTTTAAGGTTACACTTTTTTGGAATAAAGTTACACTTGTCAAAGGATAAAGTTACACTCTGAAAATACGTAAAATGTCAAAAACTTGTCGTAAAATCATATTTTAGTATAGAGTTACATTATTGTGGATTAAAGTTACACTTGAAAAAGGCTAAAGTTACACTCTAAAAATACGTAAAATGTTAAAAACTTGTCGTAAAATCACTTTTTAGTATAAAGTTAGACTATTTTGGATTAAAGTTACACTTGTATAAAGTTAAAGTTATACTCTAAAAATACGTAAAATGTACAAAGTTTGTCATAAAATCACTTTTTAGTATAAAGTTGTACTATTTTAGGTTAAAGTTACACTTGTAAAAGGCTAAAGTTACACTCTAAAAATACGTAAAATGTCAAAAACTTGGCGTAAAATCGCTTTTTAGTATAAAGTTACACTTTTTTTTAATTAAAGTTACACTCGTAAAAGATAAAAGTTACACTTTAAAACTGTACACTCGTAGAAAAACAAAATCTATACTTGAAAACAAAGTCTCACCCTAAAAATGCTAAAATGTCTTCAACTTTAAGCTAGAGAGAGAAAAACAATTAATTAGTGGATAAATAATGGATTAGTGTATTGGTTACTTTTAGCTTCTAATCTCAACCATCCATATCTAAAGATCTAAAGGATCTTAGGAGGATTTAGGGACTCAAAAGATATGAAGGACTCATTTGAACCATCCATATATATATATAGAGAAAGGTTCAAATGAGTCCTTCATATCTTTTGAGTCCCTAAGTCCTCTTATGAGCCCTTAGATCCTTCAAGGTGGGTGGTTGAGATTAAAAGCAAAAAGTAACCAATATACTAATTCCTTACTTATACACTAATTAATTATGTTTCTCTCTCTAACTTAAAGTTAATGACATTTTAGCATTTTTAGGGTTTAACTTTTGTTTTCAAGGGTAACTTTTGTTTTTTTACGAGTGTGCAGTTTCACAGATCTTTTACGAGTGTAACTTTAATCCAAAAAAGTGTAACCTTATACTAAAAATTGATTTTACGACAAGATTTTGACATTTTACGTATTTTCAGAGTGTAACTTTAGCCTTTTACAAGTGTAACTTTAATTCAAAAAAGTGTAATCTTATACTAAAAATTAATTTTACGACAAGATTTTGACTTTTTACGTATTTTCAGAGTGTAACTTTAACCTTTTACAAGTGTAACTTTAATTCAAAAAAGTATAACCTTATATTAAAAAGTGATTTTGAGACAAGTTCTTGACATTTTACGTAATTTTATAGTGTAACTCTACTCTTTTACAAGTGTAACTTTACTCCAAAATAGTGTAATTTTATACTAAAAAATGATTTTAAGACAAGTTGTCGACATTTTACGTTTTTCTAGAATGTAACTTTGATCTTTTACGAGTGTAACTTTAATTCAAAATAGTATAGTTTTATACTAAAAAATGCTTTTAGGACAAGTTTTTGACATTTTACGTATTTTTAGAGTATAACTTTAGCCTTTTACAAGTGTAACTTTAATCCAAAATAGTGTAATTTTATGCTAAAAAGTGATTTTAAGACAACTTTTGACATTTTACGTATTTTTAGAGTGTAACTTTAGTCTGTTACAAGTGTAACTTTAATGCAAAGTAGTGTAATTTTATTTTTATAAGTAGTTTTACGTCATTTTAAGACAAGTTCATGACATTTTCTACATTTTTTAGACTGTAACTTTAGGTAATTTTGTTATCCTAAGTAATTTTATATATCTTATTTTGAAATTTTTAAATATTAACTAATTTATTATGTAACTCAAGCCTTTTCAGAATGTAACATTAGTATATTGAGGGTGTAACTTTAGTCATATAGAGTGTAACTTACATTGATATTGTAAATTTAGTCCATATAGAGTGTAACTTTAGTCCACATATCATGTAAGTTCAATCAATTGAGAGTGTAACTCCAGTCCATCCACAGCTTCCGTTGCAATACGATTATATTTTCTAAAATCTGCTTTTTTTTAGTAGATCTAAAATTAAAATCAACTACATAAAAAAATTGTAAAAACTTTGTATATTGGTTTTTTTTTTTAAATTAATAGTACTTTTTAGTAGATCTAAAGATGGAGGAAAAAGAAAAAGAAAATAAAGTTATACTAAGTCTGAAAAATAAAATGTAAAAAAGATAAAATTAATAGTAATAAATTTGAAAAACAAGCTACTAGATCTGAAAAAAAAGAAAAAAAAAGTGGATTGATAAGAGGCAAGTCGGCAACACCCCACCAACGGCCGCCCCACCGCGTCGACGTCACCACCACCTCTGCTCCTCTTCCTCCTCAAGTCGGTGGTGACCCACCAACAACCACGACCTCCACCCAAGAGGACGTAGGAACGACAATAAGAGTGAGGGAGGGGAGGCGCGGGGCAGACGGTGGAGGGAGGAGACGGGGGACATGGTTGGTGGCGTGGTTGATGGCGGTGGCGGCGGCATGTGGATGATTAGTGGTAGATCTAGTTTTTTTGTGTGTGTTTGCTTTATAGATCTTTTTTTTGTTGGCTTTGTTGGTGATTAAGGAGGACAATGGAGGTAGGGGTGAGAGAAAGGAGTAGTTTTTTTATGGTCTTGTGGTGGTTGTTGAGGTTGTGTCCGGTGGTGGTTGATAGTTTTGTAGAAGGAAGGAGGGAGGAAGAAGGATGTTAGATCTGAAAAAAAAAATGGCGGTGGTCGGTGTTTGACGGTGGTCGG
>JAIUZE010046284.1:0-22354 GCA_022085475.1 Heliosperma pusillum
CCCAACAACGTCGTCGTATGCCCACTAACACATGCAATTAAGCAGTAGGATACATCCCGTTCCGACATTCCATCCTTACGAACGTGGAGGTAGCCAAGGGAATGAGAGTACAAAGCACATAACAAAATAGTGCTCAAACCGTAACATTTGTAAAAACCGACTCAAAGTGGGACATACAAAAAACCGTCACAAAACATGAGAATAGGGAATTATATAAATTTAACTATGATAAAAATGAATCAATACATGATACATAAGCATTAGAACAAGTTTATGAAGCACCATAAATAAGAAACATAGATCCCCTCTCCAAAGCAACGTTGTTTGGAAACCAACTAAAACAAGGCTCCACTTCAAACAGTCATAACTACAGTTCTAGACATGCAAATGCAGAAATTCCAAATGGAGGGGATAGCTTATCCTCTTACGGCTCCAACAGGATGTCACAAGCCCAAAACAAGCAAGTAACGAAGGCGATATGATCATTTTACGAAAAGGGGTCAATGAAGGAAAACTGCAGTCGGCAGCGAGTAACGCTGCCAGCGCCGCACGACGCTGCCAGCGTCCTTCACGGGACTCAGGCACGATCAAATCCCAACATGTTATCAACAACAAAAATCCTCATTTATCATCACAAACCATCAATTCTCATATCAATTAACAACTAACAACAACCATCATCAACAACACAATTCCTATGATTACTAATCCTAATCTAAATACGATTACTAACATAGAAAACACATAAAACACGTAAATGATATCGAGTAACCCTTCACCGTTACCTTGTTGCGTCTTCACTCCACGGCAAGGTCCTCTTCAATCAAGAAGTAGTCTTTGTCGGGATCTTGGAGGTCACCACCTACAAATAGTTAATAAAAGATGAATATAATTCACCTTGAGAAAGACGGATAATTTAAAAAGCTAGAAAGACGGTAATTTTATTACCAATACGGATAGAGGAAGATGAGAGGGGAAGAATAAGACGAACTTACGTGAATTTGAGCGAGAATTGAAAGAGTTATGACGATTCTAAGACGGATCAAAATGGAATTTAAGCTTTTGGGGTTTTCTTAGTGAGGAAGAAAGAGTTGAGTTGTGAGGAAGAATTAGGGTTTATGAGGGAGTATGAGTGGTGTAAGTGGAAAAAGTCAAGAAAAGTCAAAGACGTCTTAAGACGTGATTCACTTGAAATCTCGCGTAATATCCAAATACGAACTCGGAAATTCTAAATTCGACACGGGAAATTTAATTCTAAACAAAAACTAAATTTCGCTGAAAAGTATCCGTAAAATATTTTTACTATTAAAATAGGGTACATTTGCGGGTGTTACAATCACCCCACCTTTTAAAAAGTTTCGCCCTCGAAACTTGAGCGAAAGAAAGATACCTTAATCGAATAGACTCGGATATTTACTACGCATAGAAGATTCCGTTTCCCAATTCTCTTCTTCGACATTAGCACATCTCTAAAAGATTTTTACTAAAGGAACCACCTTACTTCTTAACTTCTTATCCTTGCGATCTAGGATGCGGATCGGCTTCTCTTCAAAGGACAAATTCGGTTCAAGCTCGCGCATTTCCTTTTGAAAGACATGGCTTAGATAACTAACATACTTTCTCAATTGAGAAACATGGAATACATTATGAACCTTAGCCAAATTCGGGGGCAAATCCAACTTGTAAGCAACGGCACCAATTCTTTTCATAATATCAAAGGGTCCAAGGTATTTCGGGCTCTATTTTCCCTTAACACCAAACCGTTTAACACCCTTCATTGGAGATACTTTCAAGAACACTTTATCTCCAACCTCAAATTCTAGCGGTCTTCTTCGGATATCGGCATAAGACTTTTGACGGTCTTGACCGGCTTTCATTCTATCACGAATGACCTTCACATTATCAATAGTCTCAACAAGAACATCGGGGCCTAAGTCACGAACATCACTCAATTGATTCCAACATATAGGACTCCGACATTTCCTTACATAAAGAGCTTCATAAGGAGCCATCTTGATCGATGCATGATAACTGTTGTTGTAAGAAAACTCCACGAACGGTAGACTCTTTTCCCAACTAGATTGGAAATCGAGTGCACAAGCTCTAAGCAAGTCTTCTAAAGTCTGAATAGTTCTCTTGGTCTGACCATCGGTAGCGGCATGAAATGCGGTACTCATCAACAATTTACTACCCATGGCTTCTTGTAAAGCCTTCCAAAATCTCGAACAAAATATCAGATCTCGGTCGGATATGATTTCCTTGGGAACACCATGGTATCTAACAATTTCATCAACATAAGCTTTCGCTAAACGATCTAAGCTCCAAGTTTCTTTGATCGGAATAAACCTAGCACACTTGGTCAAACGATCAACAACAACCCAAACGGCATCTTTACCTCCAACGGTCCTTGGCAAAGCCATAACAAAATCCATAGAAATAGATTCCCACTTCCATAAAGGAATATCCAACGGTTGTAGCACGCCACCGGGCCTCTTGTGTTCAATCTTCACTTGTTGGCAAGTAAGACATCTTCCAACATAAGACACAACATCGCCTTTCAAATTCGGCCACCAAAATTGTAGCTTCAAGTCTTTGTACATCTTATCATCTCCGGGGTGAATAGAATAAGGGGAAAGGCGAGCTTCATCAACAACTCGCTTTCTCAAATCAAGAGCATTAGGAACAAACAAACGACCATGGAATCGAAGAACACCTTTATCATCAAATTTGAAATCTTTAGCTTTACCTTCAAGGAGTTTGGCTTGAATAGACTTGTAGGTAAGATCATCAACTTGGCTTTCGCGGATCTCACGGAGAAAAACAGGTTAGGCAGTCATAGCACCAACATAATCAAATCCACGATCCACAATTTCCAACTTCAACTTCCGAAACTCAACACAAATATCAATGGGCAATGCCGACATAACATTCAAAGAATGAGAAGATTTCCTACTAAGAGCATCGGCAACAACATTAGCCTTCCCTTCATGGTACAATAACCCAAATTATAATCATTCACCAATTCCAACCATCTTCTTTGTCTCATATTCAACTCTTTTTGAGTAAATATGTACTTCAAACTCTTGTGATCGGTGAATATGCGACAATGAACACCAATTAGGTAGTGTCTCCACACTTTCAAAGCGTCAACAACGGCGGCTAATTCCAAATCATTAGTAGGGTAGTTCACTTCATGAACTCTCAACTGTCTCAAAGCATAAGCCACCACTTTCCTATTTTGCATAAGAACACAACCCAAACCCATTTTAGAAGCATCACAATAGACATCAAAGTCTACTCCATCTTCAGGCAAAGTCAACACTGGAGCGGTAGTTTACCTCTTCTTTAACTCTTGAAACGCAGCTTCACAAGCTTCATTCCATAGGAACTTGGTTTCCTTCTTCAACAACTGGGTCATCGGTCTAGCAAGCTTAGAGAAATCCTTGACAAATCTACGGTAATAACCAGCTAAACCAAGAAAACTTCGAATTTCTCTAATATCGGTCGGACTCTTCCAATCCACAACGGCTTCAATTTTAGAAGGATCCACCATTACACCTTCTTTAGAAATTACATGCCCAAGAAAGGACACTTTAGGTAACCAAAATTCACACTTGGAGAATTTAGCATACCACTTCTGACGACGAAGAACACCTAAAATAGTCCTTAGATGAATAGCATGCTCTTCTTCGGACTTGGAGAAAATAAGAATATCGTCAATGAACACCACCACACACTTGTCAAGATACTCACTAAATGTGCGGTTCATTTGGTCCATAAAGATAGCGGGAGCATTCGTCAATCCATATGGCATCACCTTAAACTCATAATGACCATACCTTGTACTAAAAGCAGTCTTTGGAATATCAACATCTCGAACAGGAATTATGTGATAACCGGATCTCAAATCAATCTTGGAAAAAGTAGAAGCACCCTTTAATTGATCAAACAAATCCTCAATTCTTGGTATATGATACCTATTCTTGATTGTAATCTGATTCAACTCACGATAATCAATACAAAGTCTCATAGAACCATCTTTCTTCTTCACAAAGAGAACGGGATCACCCCAAGGCGAGGCACTTGGTCGAATAAAACCCTTCTCAATCATATCATCAAGCTGCTTTCTTAATTCCTTCAACTCGGTCGGAGCCATACGATAAGGAGCTTTGGCTATGGGTCCAGAACCAGGTACAAGATCAATAGAGAATTCAACATCACGCTCGGGATCCTCCCGAGCAAATCTTCAGGAAAAACATCAACGAATTCTCGAACAATAGGCACATCTTCAATACTTGGCAAAGAGGTAGTTGAAGAAGTCACAATACACAAGTATGCTTGGTGACCTTTTCTTACCATAATTACAAACTTTCTGAAGGGCGGAAAACACAGACACACCTTTTCGGGGATTGAGATCCCTTTATAGGTTATCTAGCTCCTCAAGGACTCTTTTAATAAATCTTTTGGATCCGACAAACTCGAACCTAGCATGGTACAATGTTAACGAATCAATACCTAAAATAATCGAACTCTCCTAGAGGAAAATGAAGGAGATTTGCGGGAAAGATAGAACCCGAAAATGATTATCGGTACATTAGGATAAAGAGTTAGAACAAGAGATAATTTCTCCGGATGTAAGGCTTAGGGAGTACATACTAGACGTGGATCGATAGATAAGTTATTAGCACTAAAGTTCGATAGACACAAAAGACATTGAAGCACCGGTATCAAACGAATAAAGACATGGTTTTGCTCTAAGATTGAAAACATACCAGTAATATCTCCGGCTGAGCATCGGGCTTCGGCACGGATCATACCAAAGATAGAAACCTTAGGTTAGCAATTGGAGGGGGGCAAACTTACGATCGGGGCCAATCCTCATACACGGTTGGCCACTTTTTTTGACAAAAGTAGCAAAGATTAAGGTCGTTGGAACAAGGCAACCGGGATGGTAGGGTTGTCTAGAACGGTTACAGTGACGACCGTTGAGCTTGAGCTTGAGGAGCATAAGGCCTATGAGCCACATTAGGAGTAGCTCGAGAAATGAAAGGAGCAGGAGCTCTTGCATTTGCATTTGAAAGAGAATTAAATCTCTTCTTGTTAGCATAAGAGTTAGAGGAAGACGGAATAAACGGTCTCTTCCCATAAACATTTGGCCTAGGAGTGTAAGAAGGAGAGGGATTATTCATCAAAGCTTCATCCCTAATAGCCTTCATGGAATTCTCGGCCCACAAGGCATCATCATAAAGATCCCAAAAGGAAGTAGTATTCCTCCTCATTTTACTTTGAAGAACGGCACTCAGCTTGTTGCGGTAATAGATGGCTCGGTCCTCGTCATCTCGGATAAGCCTCGGAGCAAAATGAGCAAGCTTGTTGAACTCCGTAGTAAAGTCTTGCGTAGACAAGTTGCCTTGCTTAAAGTTAATAAACTCCTTGAGCCTTTGTTGCTTAAGCTATTTAGGATAGGATCTACCTTCCACTAGAGCTTTGAAACAAGCCCAGTTGAAGTCATCTTCGAGAGTAGCGGTGGCACTAGTGATAGCCCACCAATTATCAGCTTCCCTCACAAGGAAGTGCTTTGCGATCCTCACCTTGTCCTCTTCACGGACTTGGTATAGATCAAACTGGTTCTCCATCTCACGGAACCAATCTGATAGCTCCGTAGGGTCCGGCTCTCCACCATAGGGTATAATTTTACTCCTAGCTATTTGTCCAGCTACCCAAGCGTAGCCTCCCTGATGGTTATCTTCCCTTTGAGGGGGAACTTGGTTGGCTTGAACTAAAGCCGCGTCTTGTTGATTTTTCAACACTTGTGTAAGGGCTTCAAGCATAACGTTCTCAACTAGATGAGGTTTCACCATCTTCATAAGAAACAAAAACAAATTAAGTTACTCCTATCAATTAGCATAAACAAAAAGACTACCAAGTAAAATCCTTAACTTCTACCCAACTCTCATTTATTATTTTAAGGTCAAGTAGTTTAAGTTAGGGTTCACGTGTGTGCGTCGGGGGCGATAAAGCTCTGATACCAACTGTGACAACCCTCGCGAATACGGAAAATAAAGCATACAAGCATGTGAATTATAAAGCGTAAATATGAAGTTTTTAAAACTTTTATACATGCAAGAAGAAGTATACGAGGAGTGTCAAATATTACAAACTAAAGTATGAAATACAACAAAGAGACGAAGTCTCTCAAAATGTTATAAATGTCAAAGTGTTTAGCAAACTAGTTAAAACCGTCTAGAGGTGTTTCAATCCAGGGACAACGCCCGCTAGCTCACACCCGAACCCAAAATATCAAGCAAAAAGCCATCCATGCAAGCAACCTGTTCATCCATGAAAAACATGAACGCCACAATCAGTGGGGAGTAACTCCGGTTTCTCCCAGCCATATCACATTAAACGTACATAAAAGGAAATACAAAAGTAGAAGCATGCATATATAGATATACATGTGAAATACGATAAGGATAGATAGGCAATTCAATATATAATTATAAGAGCATATGAAGTACAAGTCCGAATCCATCATGTTATACAAAGACTCGGGGAAGACACTCTTAGGCAACCGAATACGCTCACTAGGGCTTGCATCTCACCGTTAGCGGTATAAGTTTGATAAGATTGAGACTCGACAAACAAACCATGCTAAGTCATGGTATGATCATGAATAATCAATCATGTAATCATCCATCCAAACACAACAATACATTGACGACCTCTCTCACGGTAAATGAAACGCACTAGCACCGTGTACATGGCCAATATGATTAAAAGGCATCCACGAGATAAACATTTCCCTGAACGCATACACGATCACATTTCGTATATGTGGACTAATTTTCTCCGGTAGGACGACGATAATAATACGGTCCTAGTCTAAACCTGGCCAGACTCTCGGAATAACGTGTTCCGATTCCACATGCAATAAACGTTTCGCATCCAAGACTCGGTCAATCATAGACGCCGAGTACCCCAAATTCGGTCGACATTCACGAAAGAGGCGGAAAAGAGCACAAGCCTCATAACAAGCGGTACGCTACATGCAAATAACACAACCTCGCAAGTACACAACATTTGACGGCCGGGTCGATCAACGCAAAGCGTTCACCTCCCAACAACGTCGCCGTATACCCACTAACACATGCAATTAAGCAGTAGGATACATCCCCGTTCCGACATTCTAGCCTTACGAACGGGGAGGTAGCCAAGGGAATGAGAGTACAAAGCACATAACAAAATAGTGCTCAAACCGTAACATTTGTAAAAACCGACTCAAAGTGGGACATACAAAAAACCGTCACAAAACATGAGAATAGGGAATTATATAAATTTAACTATGATAAAAATGAATCAATACATGATACATAAGCATTAGAACAAGTTTATGGAGCACCATAAATAAGAAACATAGATCCCCTCTCCAAAGCAACGTTGTTTGGAAACCAACTAAAACAAGGCTCCACTTCAAACAGTCATAACTACAGTTCTAGACATGCAAATGCAGAAATTCCAAATGGAGGGGATAGCTTATCCTCTTACGGCTCCAACAGGATGTCACAAGCCCAAAACAAGCAAGTAACGAAGGCGATATGATCATTTTACGAAAAGGGGTCAATGAAGGAAAACTGCAGTCGGCAGCGAGTAACGCTGCCAGCGCCGCACGACGCTGCCAGCGTCCTTCACGGGACTCAGGCACGATCAAATCCCAACATGTTATCAACAACAAAAATCCTCATTTATCATCACAAACCATCAATTCTCATATCAATTAACAACTAACAACAACCATCATCAACAACACAATTCTTATGATTACTAATCCTAATCTAAATACGATTACTAACATAGAAAACACATAAAACACGTAAATGATATCGAGTAACCCTTCACCGTTACCTTGTTGCGTCTTCACTCCACGGCAAGGTCCTCTTCAATCAAGAAGTAGTCTTTGTCGGGATCTTGGAGGTCACCACCTACAAACAGTTAATAAAAGATGAATATAATTCACCTTGAGAAAGACGGATAATTTAAAAAGCTAGAAAGACGGTAATTTTATTACCAATACGGATAGAGGAAGATGAGAGGGGAAGAATAAGACGAACTTACGTGAATTTGAGCGAGAATTGAAAGAGTTATGACGATTCTAAGACGGATCAAAATGGAATTTAAGCTTTTGGGGTTTTCTTAGTGAGGAAGAAAGAGTTGAGTTGTGAGGAAGAATTAGGGTTTATGAGGGAGTATGAGTGGTGTAAGTGGAAAAAGTCAAGAAAAGTCAAAGACGTCTTAAGACGTGATTCACTTGAAATCTCGCGTAATATCCAAATACGAACTCGGAAATTCTAAATTCGACACGGGAAATTTAATTCTAAACAAAAACTAAATTTCGCTGAAAAGTATCCGTAAAATATTTTTACTATTAAAATAGGGTACATTTGCGGGTGTTACAATCACCCCACCTTTTAAAAAGTTTCGCCCTCGAAACTTGAGCGAAAGAAAGATACCTTAATCGAATAGACTCGGATATTTACTACGCATAGAAGATTCCGTTTCCCAATTCTCTTCTTCGACATTAGCACATCTCTAAAAGATTTTTACTAAAGGAACCACCTTACTTCTTAACTTCTTATCCTTGCGATCTAGGATGCGGATCGGCTTCTCTTCAAAGGACAAATTCGGTTCAAGCTCGCGCATTTCCTTTTGAAAGACATGGCTTAGATAACTAACATACTTTCTCAATTGAGAAACATGGAATACATTATGAACCTTAGCCAAATTCGGGGGCAAATCCAACTTGTAAGCAACGGCACCAATTCTTTTCATAATATCAAAGGGTCCAAGGTATTTCGGGCTCTATTTTCCCTTAACACCAAACCGTTTAACACCCTTCATTGGAGATACTTTCAAGAACACTTTATCTCCAACCTCAAATTCTAGCGGTCTTCTTCGGATATCGGCATAAGACTTTTGACGGTCTTGACCGGCTTTCATTCTATCACGAATGACCTTCACATTATCAATAGTCTCAACAAGAACATCGGGGCCTAAGTCACGAACATCACTCAATTGATTCCAACATATAGGACTCCGACATTTCCTTACATAAAGAGCTTCATAAGGAGCCATCTTGATCGATGCATGATAACTGTTGTTGTAAGAAAACTCCACGAACGGTAGACTCTTTTCCCAACTAGATTGGAAATCGAGTGCACAAGCTCTAAGCAAGTCTTCTAAAGTCTGAATAGTTCTCTTGGTCTGACCATCGGTAGCGGCATGAAATGCGGTACTCATCAACAATTTACTACCCATGGCTTCTTGTAAAGCCTTCCAAAATCTCGAACAAAATATCAGATCTCGGTCGGATATGATTTCCTTGGGAACACCATGGTATCTAACAATTTCATCAACATAAGCTTTCGCTAAACGATCTAAGCTCCAAGTTTCTTTGATCGGAATAAACCTAGCACACTTGGTCAAACGATCAACAACAACCCAAACGGCATCTTTACCTCCAACGGTCCTTGGCAAAGCCATAACAAAATCCATAGAAATAGATTCCCACTTCCATAAAGGAATATCCAACGGTTGTAGCACGCCACCGGGCCTCTTGTGTTCAATCTTCACTTGTTGGCAAGTAAGACATCTTCCAACATAAGACACAACATCGCCTTTCAAATTCGGCCACCAAAATTGTAGCTTCAAGTCTTTGTACATCTTATCATCTCCGGGGTGAATAGAATAAGGGGAAAGGCGAGCTTCATCAACAACTCGCTTTCTCAAATCAAGAGCATTAGGAACAAACAAACGACCATGGAATCGAAGAACACCTTTATCATCAAATTTGAAATCTTTAGCTTTACCTTCAAGGAGTTTGGCTTGAATAGACTTGTAGGTAAGATCATCAACTTGGCTTTCGCGGATCTCACGGAGAAAAACAGGTTAGGCAGTCATAGCACCAACATAATCAAATCCACGATCCACAATTTCCAACTTCAACTTCCGAAACTCAACACAAATATCAATGGGCAATGCCGACATAACATTCAAAGAATGAGAAGATTTCCTACTAAGAGCATCGGCAACAACATTAGCCTTCCCTTCATGGTACAATAACCCAAATTATAATCATTCACCAATTCCAACCATCTTCTTTGTCTCATATTCAACTCTTTTTGAGTAAATATGTACTTCAAACTCTTGTGATCGGTGAATATGCGACAATGAACACCAATTAGGTAGTGTCTCCACACTTTCAAAGCGTCAACAACGGCGGCTAATTCCAAATCATTAGTAGGGTAGTTCACTTCATGAACTCTCAACTGTCTCAAAGCATAAGCCACCACTTTCCTATTTTGCATAAGAACACAACCCAAACCCATTTTAGAAGCATCACAATAGACATCAAAGTCTACTCCATCTTCAGGCAAAGTCAACACTGGAGCGGTAGTTTACCTCTTCTTTAACTCTTGAAACGCAGCTTCACAAGCTTCATTCCATAGGAACTTGGTTTCCTTCTTCAACAACTGGGTCATCGGTCTAGCAAGCTTAGAGAAATCCTTGACAAATCTACGGTAATAACCAGCTAAACCAAGAAAACTTCGAATTTCTCTAATATCGGTCGGACTCTTCCAATCCACAACGGCTTCAATTTTAGAAGGATCCACCATTACACCTTCTTTAGAAATTACATGCCCAAGAAAGGACACTTTAGGTAACCAAAATTCACACTTGGAGAATTTAGCATACCACTTCTGACGACGAAGAACACCTAAAATAGTCCTTAGATGAATAGCATGCTCTTCTTCGGACTTGGAGAAAATAAGAATATCGTCAATGAACACCACCACACACTTGTCAAGATACTCACTAAATGTGCGGTTCATTTGGTCCATAAAGATAGCGGGAGCATTCGTCAATCCATATGGCATCACCTTAAACTCATAATGACCATACCTTGTACTAAAAGCAGTCTTTGGAATATCAACATCTCGAACAGGAATTATGTGATAACCGGATCTCAAATCAATCTTGGAAAAAGTAGAAGCACCCTTTAATTGATCAAACAAATCCTCAATTCTTGGTATATGATACCTATTCTTGATTGTAATCTGATTCAACTCACGATAATCAATACAAAGTCTCATAGAACCATCTTTCTTCTTCACAAAGAGAACGGGATCACCCCAAGGCGAGGCACTTGGTCGAATAAAACCCTTCTCAATCATATCATCAAGCTGCTTTCTTAATTCCTTCAACTCGGTCGGAGCCATACGATAAGGAGCTTTGGCTATGGGTCCAGAACCAGGTACAAGATCAATAGAGAATTCAACATCACGCTCGGGATCCTCCCGAGCAAATCTTCAGGAAAAACATCAACGAATTCTCGAACAATAGGCACATCTTCAATACTTGGCAAAGAGGTAGTTGAAGAAGTCACAATACACAAGTATGCTTGGTGACCTTTTCTTACCATACTTACCAACTTCATAGCGGAAATCAAAGACACACCTTTTCGGGGATGAGATCCCTTATAGGTTATTCTAACTCATAAAGGACTCTTTAAATAAATCTTTTGATCACGACACTCGAACCTAGCATGGTACAATGTTAACCAATCAATACCTAAAATTATATCGAACTCTCCTAGAGGAAACTTAAGGAGATTTGCGGGAAAGATAGAACCCGAAATTGATATTGGTACATTAGGATAAAGAGTAGAACAAGAGATAATTTCTCCGGATGGTAAGGATATGGGAGTATCCTCACTAGACGTAGGCTCGATAGATAATTTATTAGCATAAGTCGAAGACACAAAAGACATTGAAGCACCGGTATCAAAAAGAATAAGACATGGTTGCTCTAAGATTGAGAACATACCCGTAATGATCTCCGGATGAGCATCGGCTTCGGCACGGCTCATAACAAAGATAGAACCCTTAGGTTTAGCAATTGGAGGGGGCAACTTACGATCGGGGCAATCCTCATAACGGTGGCCACTTTTTTGACAAAAGTAGCAAAGATAAGGTCGGTTGGAACAAGGCACACCGGGATGGTATGGTTGTCTAGAACGGTTACATTGACGACCTTGAGCTTGAGCTTGAGGAGCATAAGGCCTATGAGCCACATTAGGAGTAGCTCGAGAAATGAAAGGAGCAGGAGCTCTTGCATTTGCATTTGAAAGAGAATTAAATCTCTTCTTGTTAGCATAAGAGTTAGAGGAAGACGGAATAAACGGTCTCTTCCCATAAACATTTGGCCTAGGAGTGTAAGAAGGAGAGGGATTATTCATCAAAGCTTCATCCCTAATAGCCTTCATGGAATTCTCGGCCCACAAGGCATCATCATAAAGATCCCAAAAGGAAGTAGTATTCCTCCTCATTTTACTTTGAAGAACGGCACTCAGCTTGTTGCGGTAATAGATGGCTCGGTCCTCGTCATCTCGGATAAGCCTCGGAGCAAAATGAGCAAGCTTGTTGAACTCCGTAGTAAAGTCTTGCGTAGACAAGTTGCCTTGCTTAAAGTTAATAAACTCCTTGAGCCTTTGTTGCTTAAGCTATTTAGGATAGGATCTACCTTCCACTAGAGCTTTGAAACAAGCCCAGTTGAAGTCATCTTCGAGAGTAGCGGTGGCACTAGTGATAGCCCACCAATTATCAGCTTCCCTCACAAGGAAGTGCTTTGCGATCCTCACCTTGTCCTCTTCACGGACTTGGTATAGATCAAACTGGTTCTCCATCTCACGGAACCAATCTGATAGCTCCGTAGGGTCCGGCTCTCCACCATAGGGTATAATTTTACTCCTAGCTATTTGTCCAGCTACCCAAGCGTAGCCTCCCTGATGGTTATCTTCCCTTTGAGGGGGAACTTGGTTGGCTTGAACTAAAGCCGCGTCTTGTTGATTTTTCAACACTTGTGTAAGGGCTTCAAGCATAACGTTCTCAACTAGATGAGGTTTCACCATCTTCATAAGAAACAAAAACAAATTAAGTTACTCCTATCAATTAGCATAAACAAAAAGACTACCAAGTAAAATCCTTAACTTCTACCCAACTCTCATTTATTATTTTAAGGTCAAGTAGTTTAAGTTAGGGTTCACGTGTGTGCGTCGGGGGCGATAAAGCTCTGATACCAACTGTGACAACCCTCGCGAATACGGAAAATAAAGCATACAAGCATGTGAATTATAAAGCGTAAATATGAAGTTTTTAAAACTTTTATACATGCAAGAAGAAGTATACGAGGAGTGTCAAATATTACAAACTAAAGTATGAAATACAACAAAGAGACGAAGTCTCTCAAAATGTTATAAATGTCAAAGTGTTTAGCAAACTAGCTAAAATCGTCTAGAGGTGTTTCAATCCAGGGACAACGCCCGCTAGCTCACACCCGAACCCAAAATATCAAGCAAAAAGCCATCCATGCAAGCAACCTGTTCATCCATGAAAAACATGAACGCCACAATCAGTGGGGAGTAACTCCGGGTTCTCCCAGCCATATCACATTAAACGTACATCAAAGGAAATACAAAAGTAGAAGCATGCATATATAGATATACATGTGAAATACGATAAGGTAGATAGGCAATTCAATATATAATTATAAGAGCATATGAAGTACAAGTCCGAATCCATCATGTTATACAAAGACTCGGGGAAGACACTCATTAGTATACACAGACTCGGGGAAGACACTCTTAGGCAACCGAATACGCTCACTAGGGCTTGCATCTCACCGTTAAGCGGTAAAAGTTTGATAAGATTGAGACTCGACAAACAAACCATGCCAAGTCATGGTATGATCATGAATAATCAATCATGTAATCATCCATCCAAACACAACAATACATTGACGACCTCTCTCACGGTAAATGAAACGCACTAGCACCGTGTACATGGCAATATGATTAAAAGGCATCCACGAGATAAACATTTCCCTGAACGCATACACGATCACATTTCGTATATGTGGACTAATTTCCTCCGGTAGGACGACGATAATAATACGGTCCTAGTCTAAACCTGGCCAGACTCTCGGAATAACGTGTTCCGATTCCACATGCATAAACGTTTCGCATCCAAGACTCGGTCAATCATAGACGCCGAGTACCCCAAATTCGGTCGACATTCACGAAAGAGGCGGAAAAGAGCACAAGCCTCATAACAAGCGGTACGCTACATGCAAATAACACCACCTCGCAAGTACACAACATTTGACGGCCGGGTCGATCAACGCAAAGCGTTCACCTCCCAAAAACGTCGCCGTATGCCCACTAACACATGCAATTAAGCAGTAGGATACATCCCCGTTCCGACATTCTAGCCTTACGAACGGGGAGGTAGCCAAGGGAATGAGAGTACAAAGCACATAACAAAATAGTGCTCAAACCGTAACATTTGTAAAAACCGACTCAAAGTGGGACATACAAAAAACCGTCACAAAACATGAGAATAGGGAATTATATAAATTTAACTATGATAAAAATGAATCAATACATGATACATAAGCATTAGAACAAGTTTATGAAGCACCATAAATAAGAAACATAGATCCCCTCTCCAAAACAACGTTGTTTGGAAACCATCTAAAACAAGGATCCACTTCAAACGGTCATAACTAGAGTTCTAGACATGCAAATGCCAAAATTCTAAATGGAGGGGATAGCTTATCCTCTTATGGTTCCAACAGGATGTCACAAGCCCAAAACAAGCAAGTAACGAAGGAGATATGATCATTTTACGAAAAGGGGTCAGTGCAGGAAAACTGCAGTCGGCAGCGAGTAACGCTGCCAGCGCCGCACGACGCTGCCAGCGTCCAAGAACGCTGCCAGCGTCCTTCACGGGACTCAGGCACGATCAAATCCCAACATGTTATCAACATCAAAAATCCTCATTTATCATCACAAACCATCAATTCTCATATCAATTAACAACTAACAACAACCATCATCAACAACACAATTCCTATGATTACTAATCCTAATCTAAATACGATTACTAACATAGAAAACACATAAAACACGTAAATGATATCGAGTAACCCTTCACCGTTACCTTTTTGCGTCTTCACTTCGCGGCAAGGTCCTCTTCAATCAAGAATTAGTCTTTGTCGGGATCTTGGAGGTCACCACCTGCAAATAGTTAATAAAAGATGAATATAATTCACCTTGATAAAGACGGATAATTTAAAAAGCGAGAAAGACGGTAATTTTATTACCAATACGGATAGAGGAAGATGAGAGGGGGAGAATAAGACGAACTTACGTGAATTTGAGCGAGAAATGAAAGAGTTATGACGATTCTAAGACGGATCAAAATGGAAACTAAGCTTTTGGGGTTTTCTTAGTGAGGAAGAAGGAGTTGAGTTGTGAGGAAGAATTAGGGTTTATGAGGGAGTATGAGTGGTGTAAGTGGAAAAAGTCAAGAAAAGTCAAAGACGTCTTAAGACGTGATTCACTTGAAATCTCGCATAATATCCAAATACGAACTCGGAAATTCTAAATTCGACACGGGAAATTTAATTCTAAACAAAAACTAAATATCGCTGAAAAGTATTATCCGTAAAATATTTTTACTATTAAAATAGGGTACATTTGCGGGTGTTACATAATCTCGTTGTCTTTCTTCGTGAACTTCAGAAATTGTCAAGTTTCTCAAGAAATTGATTCCTTGTCTCTATAAAAGTTCTTAAGCTACATTGAAAAATTTAAAATGGACACCTAATTCACCCCCTCCCCCTCTTAGGTGCTTGGATCCATACTCTTCAGCTATATTAATCTGGTTCACTAGCGTTAACTACAGAAATAATACGCAATAGGGCTATGACTTCTCCTTAAGATAACATACACACACAGGTGTCAACCATGTTAAACTGGTTGTATATCGGTTCATACCACCCTCGTTCTTCCGCAATGGCAGCCAAGAGAGTACGGTACGAAATCCTGAATACCTGTCTGTTTATTGCCATCCCGAGTCTAACCTGTAAAGTGAAGTCACTAGTACTCAAATGAAACCTAGTCCCGGAAATGAATCTTCCCAAACAGATTTACAAAATCTCCCTAAGAGGCACCTATAGTTTGATTACACAAGTGCAATACTCCTTGTATGGGTCAGGAATTTGGTTCATGCCATCACTTCTTTTAGCCAACTAAAATTCAACATTGGGCAGCCTATACATGAAAGGCACACCAGTCTACTAACGTAGGTACCAGTGTATAGTTCGGTTTTTTCTTTGTGGCAGTCTTAGATAAGCCTGTTGATTACATCTAGGCTAACCAGAATCCAAATCCTTATATTTATTCTTGTCCATCCCGCATTAAGAGATTTGTAAAATAAAACAACGGCCTTCCCATATCCAACACCCAAAACTACAAACAACACCACCACCAGCAACTATCCTCGGTATCAATTGCTGCATATTTACTAACAATAAATCATAGGATGTTTGTTTATATTAAAATACACAGCTACTCAAGAGATATTTCCGTCTAAACGCCTAGGAAAATATTACAAACTAGTGGCACAAATGCACAGAAAGAATTCCTAGTGAATTATTAGAAACACTTCAATACACACACAAACATTCGTACGTATTGCAATGTTTACACACTTCAGCATGATCTTAAAGACACCGAAAGGTCTGATTTTTAGGCAAAGCCAAAATCCATCATATTACTACCTTTACAACCATTTTACAGCAAACATGGAAGCTATACAAAATTTAGAACAACCACACAACAATTTTGCGAAGTTGTAAAGACTCACCTCCTCAAGCGTTGATAATTTGTGCTAAAATTGCCTGCATAAGACACGTCACGCCATTAGACTAAACACTTATATTTTAATGGCAGATCATTTAAAAGATAATAAAACATTTGAAGAAGAATCCAAACTTAAAATATGGTTGTAAATGAAAAGAAAGGCTTACCTAGCAAAAGAGTGAAGTAGTTGCCTTTGTTACATGGTCGTAGGACGATTATATATAGCATCAAAGAGTGCACAAAGCATTAGCAGCTACAACACTTTACAAGTACATGTTGTCTCAAAGCACCTTACCTTGTAGTACCTCAAATCACCTCACACCTTAGTGCCTCTCCTAATTGTAAAACGTAACCTTACTTTGTAAAGTACATTGATGTGATTAGTCCCTAAGCCTCTACGTTTTTGCTTCTGCCACAAGTGATCTCCATTGCTATTCAAATCTTTAACATATAATGCCTTAGCTACCATAGGTCATTAACTGAATGGCCCACTGAAATTGCATTATTATAGGATAAACCCATAGGATTTGTAAAACCTTTTGCAATCATAGTACACTATAACTTAATATACACTCAATTTCCGCTTATTTAGCCTAATGTTGCCATCCCCTTTTTTTGTCTATTTTTTTTCTCTTTCTTTTCTTTTCTGAGCTCAACACTCTAGTGATTACCACACTCATTTTAAGAAATAATGAGTGTCTAATATTACCCCAGAAACAATAATTTTCTTTATTGCAATAATAGCTAATGTACATGAATAACAACACCACTTCCCAATTTCTCAAACCAGACACTATAAGTAAAATTTATTGATGACTTCTCATGTATAACAACAACACTAACACTCGTTACATCAATCTCAGAAATGACACTCCATATGTTGCTTTGCTGATAGTTAAAGTAACACTCGAATTAACAGGGTAAGATTACTCAAAAATAATGATCCACCAAAGTTTCGTACACTCAACAGAAACACTGGCTGGGAAAGTAAGCTAACCGTATTTGAAATAATTCCAAAAAGTAGTAGCGGTACCATTAATGCAGTTTTGAATGGCAAGCCTTGTTCCCATTTTTTTTTTATATAAACACAATTAACATCAGAGGATGCACAACCTGGAGCCATGTCTTCTAATCTAAGAATATATATATATATATATATATATATATATATATATATATAGGAAAGATCAATTGAGTCCACCCCATCTTCTAAAGTCCTTAAGTCCTCATCCTAACCATTGGATGAGACAAATAAAGAGACAAGATTTAATCTCAAGGGAGAATATGGAGGGATGAGAGTGAATTAAAATGAGTGGATGTGAGTGAATCTGAAATCATTCACTCACATTCACCATTTTCAATCAATTTATCTCTCTAAAACTCTCCCTTTTCTCACCACCCACAACCACCCGTCCCACCACACACAATCACCAACTATGACTCCTTCACCCACAACCACCACCAAAATGGGCGGCCTTCTTCCACCATTACTAAAGTCCACCTCCGGACAGTACCCCACCAGCGACGCCACCCCACGCCACCTTTCTCCCCTTCTTTTTTTTTAGATCTATCCACTTCCTCCTCCTCCTCTTGCCGCCACCTTCCGGCCACCCACTCTGCCTCCTCTCCCGACCGTCGTTTCCCTCCACTTTTCTTTCCTCTTGTTCTTCCCTCCTACAATTCAAGGCCGACGATGGACAGCCGCCGCCACTGCCGACCGCCGGCCTCCCTCCTCTCTCCTTCTATCCTCCCGCCACCCTCCTTCCTCCTCCCCTCTTTTCTTTTCAGATCTTGGTTGCTTAGTTGTTGGGTTGTGTGTTGGGTTGTTTATTTCAGATCTGGGGTAGTGTGGGGTGCGGTGGTGGTCGTCTAATGGTGGTGGTCGCAGTGGGGTGAGGTGGTCGTGAGTTGGGGTTGTGGAGGGGATGTCTGGGCGAGGTGGTCGGGGTGGTTGCTGGGCTCGGGGGTTGGGGCTGTACAGGGGGTGTCGGGGTGGGGTTGTGGGGTCTCGTGGCTTGGGAGGTGGGTGGTACGTGTCGGTTGTGTCGGTGTCAATGTCGTTATTAAAGTTACATGGATTGTATATTAGAGTTACATGGATTGTATATTAGAGTTACGTAATTTTATATGACTTGGGTAAAACAAATGACTTTAAAGGATTAAAATTACACCCATTAAGCATTATAGTTACATTCGTAAATCATTATAGTTACACTCATAAAGAATACATTTAAATATAAAAGTTTCAAGATTTTATTACATAAATTCAAATTTTATAGTGAAATGTCATAAAAGTGACAAAAGTTACATTTCTTAAACATTAAAGTTACACTCATAAATCATTACAGTTACACTTATATAACATTGGATTTACATATAGATGTGTGAAAATCTATCTAACCATATTAATTACATAAATTAATACATTTATATTGTAAATCGACTCAATATGGCTAAAGTTACACTCGTTAAGCATTAAAGTTACACTCGTTAAGCATTAAAGTTACACTCATAAAGCAGTGAATTTACATATAAAAGTGTAGAACTTACATTTTACATAAACTAAAACTTTTATATTAAAAATAGCCTAAAAATGACTAAAGTTACATTCGTAAAGCATTACAGTAACACTCGTAAGCTATTAAAGTTACATTAAAATAAATATTGAAGTTATTGATAAAAGTGTTATAATCACATTATTACATAAATTACAATTTCATTGTAAATAACAAAAAAAACAAATTAAAAATACACTAGTTAATCATAAAGTAACACTCTTAAAACATTACAGTTACACTCATAAATTGTGTTCGAATATGAAAAGTTCATTTTTTTTAATTCAAAATCTCATTCAAATCTGACTTTGTATGCACCAAATCTGACTTTGTATACACCAAATCTGACTTTGTATACACAACCACCGTACAAGTTAAAGTTACACATTTGTTGGTTGAAGTTACACTTCTCTCTAGCCAAATAATTGTGTGGCTAATAATAGGACTCAAGGACTCACCATATATGATGGACTCAAAAGAACTAAGCTCTATATATATATATGTATATATATATATATGTGTATATATATATATATATGTGTGTATATATATATATGTGTGTATATATATATATATGTGTGTATATATATATATATGTATATATATATATATATATATATATATATATAGAGATAAATACGTATATCTCGCGTCAACGATCCGGGGCCAACGATCATTCGGTGCAAAAAGTGGAAACGACCTATATGTACATTGATATAATAGGTTAGATACACTACCCACATAAACAACTCATGGTAACTAAACAACTTACAGCCCCTCACTTATTCTTATTACAGTATTATCCTTTTATAAATACTCTCTGCCTCATCAAACTAACACCACCTCCCATTTTAATTTAACTTACATCCTTCATCCTTGACTACAACCCCAAACCATCCTCGCCCAAAATACGTCGACATTACCAACTAGCAAGAATGGCGCCAACTACTTCTATAATTTGCCGACGTCACCCCTCATCTTCCCTCATCAAATGCCGCTCCAACGAGCATCAATAACGACAACGGCGGACAACCATAATTAAGGAGTTGATTAGATGATAGTTAACAATGGAGGTGAGCTACACTTCCACCACTCCCACGTCGTCATCGTCGTTGTTGGTAACCAATCAAAATTTAGTGTATCTGGATTATTTTTAGACGTATCTCAACCCAATTTTGATGTACCTAATAACTAGTTTCGTGTATCTGTGTTAATGTACATTAAAATAGTGGCTAGATACACAAAGTTAGTCATCAGGTACAACAAAATTAATCTCAGGTACATCAATATTTAAACCATATACACTAATTTCCTAGCTTCAGTAGTGACGAATCTGATGATAGTGACGGAGAAAGCAAAGTTGATGATGATAAGAAGTTTTATTGTGGTGCGAATTGGTTTGACGGCGTTGCGGATGATTTTAAATATTGATGATCTTTCCGGTGAGGATATAAGTTTTATGAGTCGGATACGGCAAGTAAGTGGGGTTTTATGAGTTGTCGGCGACGTTGATGATTTGCGGTGGTGCAACTCGTTAGACTGGTTGTACTTAAAGTGGGATACTGAATAAGATCGACAACAGTGGGCTCTCTGTCAGCATCTTGTCAACGGCGGTGGTCCTTTATCGCATCTGAGGTGGCCTGTGACACTGCGTTGGTGGAGGATGAGTGTTTGAGAGAAGGGATAAGAGGTGAGGAAAGAAGGCGGTAGTTCGGTGGTGTTGCTGGTGATCGTTGTTGGCGGTAGTATTGGGTGGTGTGTAGTGATGGGGAAGATGAGTTGATATGGTGTGTCATGTGTGTATAGCTGATATATTATAAAATCGGAATGGTACTATGGCAGGGAGTTCACTAAATGGATTTATCGAGAAGTAAAAGCAGGTGAATGAGGATTAGCTTATTTCCACTTTTTCCACCGAGTGATCGTTTCCACCGGATCCTAAATCTATATATATATATATTATATATAGATATATCTAATATATATATATATATATATATATATATATATATATATAGAGGCAAGATCCGGTGAGTCCAGTCATATATTTGAGTCCGTGAGTCCTAATTATAGACGTCCGATCTAAAATCAAATGGGTCGCTGAGATTGAGCCACGTATGTAACAAATAAAGCCATACAAAAGTCACTTAATTCAGACACACCAGCCTTAATTTTTCTCTCTCTAAAAAAATTACCAAAAGAATACCTGAAGAAGTACCACACAAATCTCACAACATCACAACATCACAACATCTTCTTTAACTTCTTGGTAAAAATCTGCAAAAACGAGTGTACTTTCAACAGATTTCAACTTTCTAGATTAGTTCGTTCACTCCATTGATGAATCTCACTAGATATCTCTGCAAAATCATACAGGTAAATTTGTTTTTCCTTTATTTTTTTTAATTTTTGCAATTCTGTATAACTTATAGCCTATTAAATTGATTATGTAAGTTGATTTTGTTCGAAATACTCGCTTCTGTGTTGAATTAGATTAATACAAATAGATAAAATCACATAGATCAAACTAATTGTCGACTGATTTGTGATACATTCATATTATTGCCTTAAATTTCTAGATTTCTTAGTTATAGATGATTTCAAACGTTTTTGGTGATTATATCAGCGTATCGAACTTATTATGTATCATTAGTTGTATTATGTAGTTGTTTATTAGATGTTTTATTGTTTAATTGGAAAAATTGTGGTTTAATTTTGTTTAATTCTCAAAAATTAGGGTTTCATAATACGAGATTTAATTTGTTTTGACAATTTAGTTGATAAATTGATAGTTAGAGTGTGACACCCTCAAATTTGCGGAAAGAAAAAAATAATTTAAATAGATAAAAGATGAGAATACATAACGAAGGTGCCTGAAATAAAAAGGTTCAACAAAAAGGAAATAATATTATACAAAATACATATCCAAAACGGGAGACATATCTCCCGTATAAATACGGAAATAAAAGAGTGTATAATAATATACAATCCTAAAGAACCGAATATCGGTCCAAGGTAAATACTTCGCTCGCTAGCTCGT